>JARFIW010000482.1:1560000-1797500 GCA_036346225.1 Platerodrilus igneus | reverse complement strand
TCTTATGTACTAAAAATAGAGTTCAAAAATCTCTCTTTAGAACTAGAATGATTACGTACAAATCTTAATCTATCGTAATTTTTATTCGCAAACAACTTCCTAACTAAATCTTCTTTGATATGTACAAAATTTACACAAATAAGTCGTATAATTTAATATCCTCCTTTTTAAACAGTTTAAAACTTATCTGATATCAGATAAGTTTAATTATTACTTTCTATAATGGCGAAAACCTTTATGTAGGCTTGTCAGTTCTTTTAATTAACTTATTGACTTGTACATACATCTCTCACTCAAAGACTTGCGCATAAAATTTTTTTAACTGACTACTCTATAAATACAAGTCCTTTTTAGAAATTAACTAAATATCTAAACAAAGTACCTTAAGATTTACCATTACCAATCTGCTTGTAGTTAGGCTTTTTCCAGTACATAATTATCAATCCATGCTCCAAAATCTTTTAGAAAGTACACATTTTCATACCAATTGCTCCATATAACAAACAATTACAATTTTATATATCTTATTTCAATTAGGAAGACTTTTATCTTGCAGTATTTTAATTATTTTAATTCTTCATTCTTTATTTTGAAACCACTGTAAGTACTTCAAATAATCTCTTCACGTCTGAGTATCAATAAACTTTAACGTCAGCTGTTAAGTAATACTCCTCTTAAAACCGTTTTAAAATCGTATATCTTCCATAATGTGTTTAAAAGACTTTCACTACTAAATACAGTACGTTAGATAGCACTTTAAATACGTGACGTATTATCTAATCCCATCAATCATGTGCCAACATCGAAGCTTCAATCAAGACTGAACTGCGTTCTTAACATCTATCGGGTTTTATAAAGACGATCTTCTTATGATGTTGGTATATAAATCCTTCTCGGCCAATCTTAATGTTTTGCCATGTTCGAAGGGGTTGGTTCTCAAAGTAAGTGTGTTGTTCTAGAAGGCGTGTCGCATTAACGTCTGTTATTAACAGTTTCTCGAATTATATAATAAATGATGTCGCTTACCTATCGTATCAATATGCAGTTTATTGCTTTGACTCTCATTGGTTTATATTATAATTAGACGATATCGATTACTTTATGTATTATTTTAGCATTTGATTGTTCTAGAACATAAGTCAATAAACATGCTTCTCACAACTTACAAATACGATTGATGTTTAGAAGTTAATTTAATACGTTTTTGTTGAAGTACGAAAACACGCTTGTTATTAAATGAAAATTCTTTTTCTACTTCAAAATTAAAACATTATACACGTGGTTTTACATAAAATTTACATAAAATTGAGTAGTTAAACGTAAATTGATTATTATAAAACAAATCTTAAAAGTATTTACACATGGGAGCACAATGTTTTTATTATAATATGCGAATGAAACTCTTTGAAAAACGCTTGTTTATGTGTGGAACATACCGTTATTCTAAACTAAAACACGCATCATTAAACCATGTAATCATCACGGTTTTTTATGGATTCATACCTTTTTTATACGGACACTTAACGAATACAAATAAATATCTGCATAATTGGGCTTTTTCTTGAATTTTATCGAATTTGCTCGAGTTTACACAAGATGATTATTCTATAATGCAATATGACCTCTCCATAACCTCTAATCACATCTATATAAAAAATATATTGCGTTGGAGCTTAGGTTTATCTAGGATTATTTGGAGGTAACTGACAAATAATAATTAGTTTCATAACGTGATAGTTGATTGATAGATGATTTGTCATATCTGGCATATCATTTACACGTTCAGGTTTTTCCATAAAATAAATTAGCTAAATTTTAATTTATAAAAAGGAATACTAAATGCTTTTTCTACTTTTATACAAGACAAATTTCATGCAAATCATTACACAAAAAATCTTTTAACCTAGTTTCTCTTAGGCCGGCCTCTCGTAAATGAGGAGGACAAACAAAAGACAGCACTAATTGTTACTATTTTTAAATAGAAATTTAATTAATTGTTTTTCTTTTAACAAAATATCTGAAACCAAAGAATTGAAATTTGAATTATAATGGAGTGAAATGGTGGTATTTTTATTTCTAGTTCGGTTAACTTGTGTATTGTCGCCTCAAGCTTTAAGGGAAGTTGTTTAGTACAACCGGTTTTACGTAAAATCCTCAGCGAATTCAGCAACAGAGTAATCACTCACCCTTAATAGCGAGTTGTAGATAGTCACCTCGATGGAAGTAAGTACTTTGCTGTGGTGCAGGATTTTAACAAGGCTAAATAATACAAATTTATCGCCAACAGCGGTCTACTTTCGTGTAACAGAACAAACTACTCCAGACCAATATCTCTGAAGGGAAAAGTGGTATTCGAACCTTTAAATTTTGCGCTAGAAACACAGATTAAAGCACCGTATTACTTCTTAAACTAATTTTTACCAATGACCCCATTGCGAATTCCTCGGAGGATGGAATGGATTGTGATAAAATTTATCAAGGCAGCTCATAAGAACGATTCGTTTCGAAAAACTTTGTCTATACAAAACCATGCTATAGAAGACATATGCTCAACCAGACGATGACGGACCACCGGTCGTGTTTATAAAACAACTTGAAAGACCTTAAAATATTTGAGAATAATTACGTATTTACTTACAATATCTAATGTTAAAGTGCCATTTTAAACGATTACCTTGATGCTTTAATGACGTTCACAACAAGATTTCAAACACTTGAAGTATATTATTTGTTATTACAACGAAGTATGCAATTTAACCTTGCAATAGAATTAATAACGGATCGTATATTGTTTTCCATCCGAAACTAAAAGCTTATTATAAATATGAAGTTATTTAGGATGGCAAATAAGTAATTTTAGCGAATTTTTCTTTTTTCTTTCTATTATAAAAAATATACAGTCTGTATTTTTGGATTGTATATTTGGTTATTTGAAGGTGCTTGGTTTAAATTTTCATGTTTGTTCGGACACAAATTTCATTTTAAATAATACGCATATTCGCCAGTCACGGTATACCTGGCGGATAAGGAAGAGAGCAACGAATGCAACGTAAGTAGTCCCCATCGATTACCCCAATAAAAAATGAAAGGAAGTATGCCGTGCTATCTAGCTAGTCGTAGAGTGAAGGGGGGGGGGGTTGTAGAAAAGAAAAAAGGAAAATTTCAAGACCGATTTGTTCGGCAGGATTTTACACATTAGTTCAAGTTGAAGTTCGTCATACTTTTCATCTCCGAATACTCACTGTAAAGCTCAACCTTTTTAGTTATAGTATTTTGCGGTTGATTCAGTCTTCAATGCAGTTTCCAGTTAAAAAAGTTTATAAACAAAAGTTACAACACCTTCATTCGTTAAATGTTATGTATATAAACGTAAACAAAGCAGTCACTTTCTTACCATAGTAATCCACCATTTTAAACGTTGTTCTTCACTTCATGTTCTGTCTGTTATTGTAGGATTAAAACTGCTTGGTAACACGGGCTACTATGTCATATCTCGATTAAAGTTGGTTTTATGTTTAAAACAGCAAACGAACACTTGTTTATGAAAAGATCACATAAATTGTCAGTCTTATATAAGATAAATGCAATAAGAAAAAACGCAACTTTTGACTAAAAATGCACGAATCTATACTGCCCAGCAAAATTTCTTACAACAGGCATGGATGATATATCTACTTCAAAGGTATGCATGTATCGATAAGGAACCACAAAGTATAACCGTAAACATGTAGACCTTGAATTAAATGAAGGACTAGTAAAGTTGGTTGCCTATCTACATGGCTTGAATTTAGAGAAATGTAGCAAACGTTAATTTAAATAAGTTGGAACTGAAATGGTTTTTACAGTATTCAGGCATTTAACATGAAATAGAACGCAACACACCTCATAAATAAAAGTATAAAATAGTATATATTTTAGTAAAATAAACAGACTTGTTAGAATACATACAGACTTATTTACTATCATCTACTATTATAAAAAAACTAGTTTTGAAATTTGTACCGATGCCGACTTAAATATCATATTTGGGAAAGTTTGAGGTGACATGCTTACGTTAAAAAAGATCTAAATTTGTATTCGTTTAGTGACTACTTTGGTTGAGTGTTGACATCGAACCGACTCAAAATTGATTCACCAAAATTGGGTCGCTTGAAGGTTATGCCACTGTTGCAATTCGACGCCAGGGGTGAAATACTACTGTCGCTGAAACGTTAAAATACTGCTTGGGTTATTTGTTGTCATGGTAGCAAGATTTTGTTTTGTTCAGAGTAAATGGCCTAGGTTAACTTCATACCGATTCCCCCTCGTAGGACTTGAAATCTCTTTTTGCTTCAAACTGTCGCAAAAGTTTTGAAAAGCTTTAACCCCCATTTTAAGTACCAGGACTAATCGATTTAGCATCGATATTGCTGGGGCTTTATGAGCCCGGAGGATGCTTGCAGAGTGTGGATCACAGAACCGTGGCTGCTATTCAAAACTATTGCAAATTTCTTTTGTCTTTTCTTCAGTTACTGTAAGTGATTCCGGTATAACCACACAGTTTGCATAACCACTTGTTTTAGAACTTGTTGCTCCATTGATATGTTTGTTGGCGTTATGAACATGAATTTCCAAAAAGAAGTTCTATTTTGCGATAAGAATAAATGAGTTTTACCTATTAACCGAGGAAAAAACAAATAACCGAGCACTGTTTTTTTCTGGTGTACTGCTGTAGAAAAAGTGCCAACTACAAACGACCAGTGTAACATAGTTTTTCAGTTGTGTGTACTAATAATTTACAAAAAAAAAATCAACCAATTGCAAGTTTAGCTCTATTTCCAGCTTGCCAGATTTGTCTATCTTTCTTGTGACAAAAATCCAATAAAAGGCATGAAATCATAAACACTACTTAAATATGTATTTGAAGTCAAATTCAACAACGTATGCTATAGGCAATTTTTATACAGTACTTCTCATTACCCAAGGTCCCGGATTTGAATCCCGACACGGTCCGCTTGAAAAATGTTAGGCGAGCAGTTTTGACAAAAATGCACCCTCGTTTGGATGAGAGGTATAATGGAGGTCCTGTGTGTGAGTGTTGTCACGCACGTTAAAGATCCCTACCTTGCTTGGAACAGCAAGGGTTCGGCGAAATTCCAAATTTTCCAGGTAAAAAAACTCGCTTCCTGGCCAATGTAGTACCTTCGGGTGGAGCATTGGAAAATCACATGTAAAGTACTTCTCATTAGCCATTTTGAAGGTTAGATAGTCGAAATTCAATTAAACATCAATTGTATTAGTTGGCAGTTTTCTAACCAATCTGAAGGGTTGCAAATACAATAAAGCGTTCATCGGTTTTCTCGTTGCAAATTGTCAACAAATTTTAATATTTACAAATGGTTACCAAACATGTTCAAAAAAGTGCCTACAATAGCATCTATCACACATGCTCTGTTTTATTTCTAAAATTAGAAAATTGGGGAACTAGATATGCATTGGGAAGCTTTTTGAAAACCAAATTCATTCTCATCTCTTAATATTTAAGCATTTTATAGTAAGTGAAAGACAAACACGTCGGAAAGCCTTTTTAGCCCAGACAGAAATAAACACTGTGTCAAAGTTTATGTGTCGACATAATTTCAAGAAATGCAAGTATCGGAAGAATGAATGAATAAATATATGAATTATTAAAAATTTGTTAGCATCCTAGAGGGAAAAGGCATGTGAATTAAAGGAATTCTGTTACTGCTTTTCGTAAAGGAATTTGTCATAAATTACACAATAGGTGTAAATTACGTTCATTTCGACTTTGATCTTCATCACCAATTTACTGCTTTGTCATGACAGCTTTTAATCTCTGTTTCAGGGATGCTTAACACTTGACATTGCATCGTGGATGTCACAAAAATAATGAACATTAAACAAGGGTAACAAATGGAACTTTTTCTTAATTTCAATACGTATCTGCAATTCAGCAATTTTGCCCTCTCTATATTCGAAACAAGCTGCTCCGGTAAAACGTTGGGCTACATGTTGCATAACGAATAGAGACAGCTTTAGATGTCATTTTCTTTTTTCTTATCTTATTTTAATGAAACTAGAAGTCAGCAGAAAATCTAGAATACTGTATAATTCAGTAGTGGAAAATGGCAGTTTGCACAAAGTTCCGTGATGTTTCAGTTTAATTTGCTACTAATTAAAATTCTAATTGAAAAGAAAATTAAAAGAAAACCAATATAATTAGGTTTCTATTGATTCCGACACTTGCTATAATTAAATAAATATAAAAGGTTTTCAGAACGAAAATCTAATTAGATTTCTTTTATTATCATTAGGTCTTCAGTTCTGGAACTGATTAAACGCATAACTCTGTTATTTCCTATTCTGAGCTAAGCTACATGTTTTCCTGAAATCACAGCCTTATCTTTCACTATCTGCATGTAATAGTCTGATCTAGGTCTGCCTTTACCTAGCTTTTTCCTACCTTTGCTCGTAGTATATCCCGCACTATTGCTACAAATGCCTGTCTTTCTATTTCTCCTATTTTTCTATTTTCTTGTTTTCCAAAGATATCTATCTTCCTCTACTATTTCTAAAACCTATTTGTTATTAACTTTGTCTGTCCATGCAATTAACATCATACATCTAAAGCACCACTTTCCAAAAGTCTTCTACCCTTCTTCTGACACCTGTAGTTGTTTATAGTAATCATCGGGTTTAAGTGTAATTATTTTTTTCGTCATTAGGTTTTCCGTGTTGGAACTGGTTGAATGGGTATCTCCATTGATTTCTATTCTGAACTAACCTACATATTTCCCTGAAATTCCCACAGCCTATATCTTTGACTATCTGTGTGCAATAGTCTAACCTAAGTCTACCTCTACCTCTCCTTTTTTCTATCTTTGCTTCTAATACATTCCGCGCTATTCCCTCATGCCTTAGTATGTAACCTATCATACTGTCTCTCTTATTTTTTACTGTTTACCACATATTTTTTTCTTCCCATACCATTTCCAGAATCTCTTTGTTTTTATGTCTAACCATGGATGTTTTCATCATACGTCGGTAGCACTACATTTCAAAGGCTTCTATCTTTTTCCTGTCCGCTTTTCCTACTGTCAAAGTTTCACAGTCGTACGGTGCTGTGCTCTACATAGATGCTTTCAGCTATCTTTTCCTTATTTCTATGTTTGTTCTATATGTTTCTATGTTTCTTGTTAAATGCAGCACGACATTGTGATACCGTTTATTTTATTTTTTTTGCATTTTCCTATTTTGTGTTATTCGGACTTCTAATTAGTAGAAATCCTTAACCTCTTATAAGTTCTCGTTTCCTATTTCTATGGTGGTTTTTGACTTATTTTCTCCTCCTTTACATACTAGTACTTCAGTTTTATTTTTGTTAATTTTCAAACTGCACCTCGCTCTAAGAACCGTTTCCATTTCATTAAGAGTTGCTTCTAACTCTTCCTTGCTAGATGCTAATACTGCTATATCATGTGCAAATCTAAGCATATCAATTTTTATCCCTGCATAATAATTCTAAATGTCTTCCTGCATTTGACAGTATGCACTGCCTCTTCTATGCACAAGTTAAAAATTAATGGTGATAGGGCACATGCTTGTCTCTATTTACTTCTCTAGTTCTATTACCGCTGTTTGCTCTTGGTATAAGCTATGTACTATCAGTCTAACCTTAAAACTCATTCAAATCTTTTTGAGTATTTCGAACATTTTTTCTATTTTACATTGTCGAATGCTTTTTCCAGATCTACAAACCCTATATACACGCTTTCTCCTTTTTCTTTCGTCTTCTCCATTATTACCCTTAGAGCTAAAATAACCTCCCATGTTCCCATGTTTCGCATAAACCCCAATTGATCTTCTATTATTTTTCCAGCCTGTTTTTCTATCGGTTTTTGTACAGTTCTAGTTAATTATTTTGACACGTGTGCTGTCAAACTTATTGTTTTAAAATTTTCACATCTATCCGCGTCTCGTTTTTTTGGTATAGTGATTATGATGTTACGTTTGAAATCTTTGGGTATTTCGCCCGTCTCATAAACATAGCTATCTTACAAGATGGAAGAGGTGTTATGTTACTGCTTGTTTAGCTGCTTTTAGAGTTTCTGCTTTTACTTTATCTATACCCGGTGCCATACCATTTTTCAGACACTTTAATGCTAATTCAAACTCATCTCTAAGGATAGGATATCCCAAATCATCCTTTTTGGTGTCTAATTCCTGTTCTAGTGCTTCTAGTTTCCGTCCTACATATAAATTCACTATTTATTCTTGCCATCTAACCACTTTTACTATATTTTCTATGATGATGTTTTTTCCGTGCCTTTTATATTTTTGCTATATGGTTTTATATCCCTAAAATTCATTTTACTTAGTTTGCATGCTTCGTCTGTCTTTCATATCTCCACCTTAGTTTGTACCTCCTTGCATTTTTATTAATTCATTGTTCTTTAGTTTTCCTGCATTTGCGAATAATTTCCCATTTTATAGCTTTGCACCTTTGTTTTCCACCTTCGTCTTGTCTGTTTTTGTATTTACGTCATTCTTCTATTAAATTCAGGTATACTTTGTTATTCATTGTTTCTTATTTTATACCCCAGTATATCTCTGGTTGCCATGTCTAAACTGGATTTAATCTTATTCCATTCTATTTCTACTTCCTTAGTATTAGAAATTTTCCTGATGTCTTTCAGCAATTCATTTGGCATCTTACGTGGATATCCTTATCTTTCAGTTTCTCAAAGACAAAGTGCCTTTTTTGGATCCTTTTTTTCAAATTTTTAAATTTCTTTAAATTTTTTTAACTGTATTGTTGTCACCGTTTGGGTTAGATTAAATGTTTATTTATCCGTATATTGTTTGTTGACTATACCTACACCTATGACCCACCCTAGTCGTTCATGTTAAATGTATATATATATATATATATATATATATATATATATAAATATTATTAATAATAATATAATTACATGTTTGTATTATTCCGAACGTTGCAAAAATGGGATGATCAAGTTATTAGTACATGAATTATGTATATAACTAGATTCAATTTCCTTAAATGCAAGACGTAATTGAAAATCATTAACAAGGGCCAAGCTTCAGTAGTATTAAGTATAACATCTTCTAAACAATTAGGCTAGATAGCTCAATTGGTTAGAGCACTGATCCGGAGAATCAGAGGTTGCAGGTTCAAATCCTGCTGTAGCCGTTCTTTTAGTGGTTTTCAATTACTAGTTCGATTTGAAATGGTAATTCAACTTTAAATACAAAAGTTGGGTTTCATTTCATCTTAATAACTATATATATATATATATATATATATATATATATATATATATATATATATATATACATATTTATAAGAAACAGTATAAATTCACAAAATAAATAAAATAAAATGAAATGCATTTTCTGAGGTTGGGGTTTAATGCCCTTGCTTTGTTGCCTTATGGCTGGATGGAGTATAGTATGTTGTTGAGTCAGGTTACCAGGGCTGTGTGGTGCTAGCTTCTGAGTATGTTTGTTAACATGAGTGTGTAAGTGCACAGAAGAGAGAGTGAGTGGATTGGGGTAAGTGTCAGTGCCACGGGTTTTGAATAGGAGGTTTGGCATGAAAAACTTCGTTAAGGAAAACTTTTAGATTCGAGTAGGTAATGAATTACTAAAAAGTTTAGGTTAGGAAGAGGAGAAAGTGGATAACAGTTTATAATTTATTTTGTGAAGGGGTTAGGAGTGGACAGTGGTAGATTACGTGAATGAGAGTTTACGGATGGGGTTGAGCGCCACAAGAACAACAACATGATGAGATTAGGTGGAAACGGTACAGTTTGTCAAATATTGAATTGTAGGCTTGCATGAGACATGGATTTGGAATGGGATGTCTGTAATGCCTGGGAATATCTTATAGGTGTGTCTAGCAGTAGTGGAAATGGTCCAGAGCTCTTGGCAGGTGTGAAGGAGGGATCTGTGGATGTGGGATTTAATTACAGGAATGGAGAGGGTATGGTACTCCTGATAAGGTAGTGTATTTTCATGTAGGGATATTGGAAGGTTACGCATTTAACTCTTTCATGTTTGTCAATTCTAAATTCTTTTATTTAAATCTTTGGTTAAACATAAAACTTATAAGAGATCTTATTTTAATTCCTCAGACGTTTTCCTAAACAAAATTTTTTAGCAGATGTACTTCTACACCAGAAATTACTAGCATGATAACACATATCGAGAAATAAATAGTTTAATCAAAGTACTTTATAACATTAAGATTCAACAGTTAAATTATATCACAGATTTCTATACTTTAATAAAATTTACACGTTTGTTTCATTAATCATGATATATCAGATCTGGCAGCCATTTACATATTCAAAGAAATTTTAATTTATAAAACTGAAATTTTAAGCGATATTAATACAAATCTTATTTTGTTATTAATAACACAAAAGAGAGCTCCAATTTGTTACAAAAGTTAAAATGGTTATTACTTAAATGATTTTTCTTCACAAAATATTTGAAGTTATAAAAAATCAATAATTTTAAATGCTATTACGGTTTTCAACAAAGCAGATCTTATTGACTGAAACCATGAGGTTTTTATGACTATTGGTTGACCTTTCATGTTTGAAGGGGGGCTGTTTAGTACAACCGATTCTCTTGTACAAATTCGGTTAAGAATTCAGCAAAATGACTCGCCCTTAACTATATATCACAGGTCGCTACCCCTAATGGAACTACTGTTGTACTGGATTTAAACATACCATATATTTTCATCTACTGTCCACTTTCCGGTGATAGAACAAGGGACTCCAGATTAACTTTTCTTAAATGATAGGTGGTATTACTGCCCTGGAGGTTTTTGCACTAAAAAAATATAGATTAAGGCACTGTCTAACTTTTCACCACTAATTTGTACCATCATCGACCTCTATTCCAATTTACTCAAAAGTATAAAATTCGACCTGGAAAATTCTATCTACTCAAAATTTGATGCTTTTCAAAACAGATGCTTAACGGCCACGCTCCGTGTTTATGAAACAACTATGAACTCTTGACATACATGTAAACGATTACATATTTATTTTTAATTCCTAATGATAAAAATATTATTTAAAACAATCACTTTGGCATTCATAGCAAGATTTCAAATACATGAAGTATTTCAATTTTATTATTGCAACAAAATGTAGAATTTAGCTTTGCGATCGCTTAAAATTATTTATTTGAAAATCCATATAAACTCTGCTACTCATAATAAATTTTTAGTTCCACATGGAAAACAATAACCGATTTGTTATTTTATTTTAAAATATAAGCAGAAAAGCTTATATAGATTTTCAAATAAATAATTTTTAGCCAATTTTTTAATTTTTTTTTCTTTAGACAGAATAATTGTAACACGTAAAAAAAAATGGTTACACATGTGCCTGCCTAAGTAGGTGGCTGTCTATGAGAAGGTAATGGGGGAATTTAGGATGGATGTGGATTTTCGGGGACGCATGGCAGGTCTAAATAGCGTTTGAGGATGATCATTTTAGACTTGGAGGGGGAGAATGGCTGTTTATTGCAGGATTCCTCGAAGTTCATGAGAAGAGAGACGGTGTTTTTTAAAGAGGCTCAAGTATTGACATGAATAAAGAAGGCGAAGCCGTTGGCGTACGCAAAGGTGAATGTATAGGTGGTAGCCATGTGGACGGCATTGATTTAAATGTTTGGATATGGAATGTGAATTTGAGGATAGGGTTGCTGTGCGATGGGAAAGGAAGGACTTAATAATCAGAAACAGATTGGGAGGAAAGTTGGCTGCCTGAATTTGATTAAGGTTTGTTTTCCAAACGAGGTCGAAGGTAGATTGAAAATCTAGGTGTAGAACGATTAAATATTTTTGTGGAGATGATTGAATTGTTGAGATAAGAGATTGAATAGATAGCTCTGTGCTATGTAGCATAGGCTGAAACTGTGCTCGTTAGGAGATAATTTTGAGTGCAGTTCTAGGTATGCATTGAGCTTAAGGAGAATAACTTGTTCTAGGAGTTTTCTGAAGATTAGCATTAGGGCTGTAGGTATGTAGGATTTAGAATTTTCCAGTGGTTTGTTTGATTTTAGGATGAGGATGATAGGGGCTGATTTGAAAGGATCGGGTGAAGGCTCCTGAGGAGAGGTATGTTTGGAATAGGGGGTGGGTGGATTTCCTGATTAGGGGCCGGGATTTTTTGAAAATAGTGTTTATGATTTCATCCGAACCTGGGGCTTTGTGCGGGTATAATTTGACTACGAGAGAATCAGGAAGGTTGATGTCTAGGTAAGGAGTACTGACTAGTGGGAGTTAAGAAATCGGTGATCAGAAGATGTTGCGCTTGGAGGGGAACGTCTGGAGCAGTGGAGGGGATTGCTGAATCTAACAAGATAGACATGGTGTTTTCAAAGCTTGTCAGATTTGTATATGATGGGGTGGTTATGATGTAGTCTTGAAGTGATTTTATTAGTTTATGGTAAGTGTTTCAATGGTCTGTGTGCAGTTTGCGGTAGTGTTGTATCTTAGAGGTTGCAATAAGGTCTTTGTTCCGTTTTCCGTCAGCCATGTAAGTTAGTGCGAGGTTATTGATTAAGATCATTATTGTATCAGTTCTTCTCGCTTTTTGTAGCTTGTCTTGGCTGTTGAGAATGTGCCCCGTACAGTGGTGAGTTCAGGTGTTCACCATGGTGAGGCTAGTGGGAAATAGTTATCCATGGGATGGAGTCTGAGGCTGCAGTATGGATGCTTTCGAAATTATACGTTTAGGAAGGTTCAGCATTCATCACTCCATAACATGTTAAAATAGTAAATTATGTAAAATCAAGTTAAATATGTTAGTGTAAGTAGACGCTTTAAATGTTTTTAACCCCACCACACTGCATTTTCATACTATCAGCTATGGGTGGTTTTGATTCATCCTTAGGCCAAATCATAATTATTAGTTGTAAGTTATTTGAAAGTAATTTTTCTCTGTAGATTTCATTTCTGGTGTTATTTTAACCTAGGATTAACCTTTAGTCTTGCACAAAAATACAAAAATTTTCTTGCTATGTGACATATTAGTTCCTAAAAGTCAAAGACAAACTTCAAATGTAATGATATTTTTATCCCGTATCACACCTTAAACGAGGAACTTCTTCAAAAAGTTCTAAGCATGTTGTTATAATCCCGCGGCACTGTTATGAACCACTACTACAGTTGGCAACACATACTAACCACGTACACAATATTGCAGAACAAGATATTACGTCATAATTTGCCAAATTGTATCACATGCCAAAATGTTTATAGTGATACAAGATGCACCTTAAAAAGATAAAATGTACTCGCTTAAAAATGGGGAACCCTTCACGATTTTGTGGTCATCCTTGCTCAGGGACCATACTCATCTTCGTCTGGGTGTTGTTGGGCGTGGATGGGGCTATGCCCTCGTTGAAACCATATTGCCTTGTGTTCCCTCTTCTTCGTTTGTAGCGGTACGATAAGGATACAGATAGGGCACAATAAGAGGCAAAGGTAAGGAGGAAACCTACATCCTAAAAGAGAAAATACAAAAGGGACGACACAGATAAAACCTCACTGTCGACGTTTCGTTGGCTAATCCACATGTCCGGTCGTGTCGGAAACCGCGCACTTACCCCCTCACACCACGCCTGCGCATCCTTTTGCGCCGACGCAACTGTCCGGGATGGCGGAAATTTAACAAGTCTATTTTTAAAATACTGGCGCGAATTCACTCACAAATTAAAACTTAAACCAAAAATGATGCATAGCCTATTTTCGACTTGTAACAATGTGACGACGTACAATTTGTCGAGAGTCAAAAACCTAGCTTTTACCGTTCAGAAAAGGTTGAAACCCCACCACGAGATCTTCCGAGTATGCAATGTATTGTTCTACATGCCTTGGAAACTCGATTACAGTTCTAATATCATCTGCACCCTGGGATCAATCTCTCACTCTCCGAAGGTGGAAATGTTCAACTTGACAAGCTTTGAACATGTGATGAAGTAGATCTCAAAGCTGCAGAACCTAGATTGAGTTGTTGGTGGAATTCATAAGCTGAGAGTAATACTGCACTTATCGTTGATACCATGACAGCTTTTCTTATTTTTGCAATGGGCCACTGACGATACAGTATAACTAATACACGAAAAACAGACCGTTAAAAGAGTCCAATGTACAACTATTTATGAATAAAATAGGTCATTAGATACAAGTTGAATTGGTAGGTTAGTTATAACACAAAGCTTTATAGAAACATGCTAAAATTACTTAACCTAGGTTTGTAACAAGATCGAACACTGGAAATATTGAATGTGAGAAGAACCTTTGAAGACGCAGTAAAGCAAGTAATTTAGGAGTATACCGTAACTGAAGAAATAATTGGAATTGCTAGACCTATGTAGAAAAGCCTGTGGTAAAAGAAAAGGAATTGGTCATGTCAGTTTTTCGTATTTCTCTTTCTTAAGCAATTCATCCATATACTGTAGAAGAGAATGCACCGATCTTGTCCTAATTAGGTAGTAAACTAAGTTCTAATTGTAAATATGAAGTATGGGATTGTGATGCGATATATTGGTGTTGACTTTGCTTGCCTTTATTAAATAACAAGAACTGCACGTACTGTGTGGATAACGTTTTATTAGTAAATGTATTTATTAAAGGGTAAAATAACCCGAAGATATGTCTAAATATCTAGAAGTTCGTGGCATTATTTAAGTCGTAGAAGAAGGCATCGTGTGAGTGGAGTTCGATTATTGAATCATAAAAGAAAAATGCAATAGGGCGAAAAATGTGATAATGTTGCAATACCTTGCTAAATCTCTGCATTAAAAAGATTCAGATTCTAACAAGTGTTAACAATATTCAATCTGCGTAACGAGTATTTAGAAGCAATACTCGAGCATTATTTGTTTAGTGGATGGATGTACTCTGCGCAATGGACAGAAAGATGGCGGTTGCAGGTTGCAACAGAGGAGTTACTAGGGGACTTTGTGTTAAAATATCAAGCTTAGTTTAAATGGTCGAATTTACAAATAACAGATGTGATTATGTGGTATGCCATATCCGAAACCAAAGAGAATTAAAATCGGGAATAACAATGAATAGCTAGTAAATAAATTTGACAAATAGGTAACAACAATTCAACAAGTCAAAATTCCTACTACCTTTCGAGAGCATCTGTCTATAATTACATGCACTAGTCTTTGAATGTCTGCGGCACATGTTCTGTAGCTTATACTTACTTATATGAGCTAAAATTTGCATTGGTCTTTTGTAGAATATACAATATAATATCTGATTGCTTTGGTTAATCACAAATGGAATGTACATACCTAAACATGGAGACTACCATTTTCAAAATTTATTAGAAGTTGTTAATCTATATACTTATCTTTGGAACATTAATGGAATATATGCCAGATGTAGCTTAGTTAGGAAAAAAGTAGTTACTGGAAGAAGTGTTGAAAAATCCTAACAGAGATAAATGTTTATATGTGCAAATGCAGTTATAAGAACTAGTATGACCTGAAACTGTTGTACTATATCTGAGACAAAAATGTACGTATGTAGTAAGAAAAGCAACTCCAGTTGCTGTGGTTACACATGCCAAACTTTGAATTTGCAATAGTTGTTAGATTTTTCTAGACTATCATACAACAGATCCTATTAGAACATGCTGATTACAGTAGTCTACGGTCATAAAGCAACTTTTGGCGATGGTTCGCAATGTTTTTCTAGTGCATGCCACTTTCCCTGAAAGCAATGCTGTTTTAATTTTTGTTGCAGTGTGCTTTGATGTATTCGAGTTCTTGACAAGTATCCATCCCAGGTAGTTGACATAATTCAGCAGTGTGAAGTTAGCAGTAAAATTCTAGCAGTAATTTTTACGAGTAAGAAGATGTATAACTGGCAGTAAAATTTCAGCAGTAAATTTTTCGTGCAGATCTTAATGAATAGACAAAATGCGATTTCAGAAATGGAGTTACATTTACACCTTCCGCCTTCTACAACTATTGAAATGACCACCTTTAAAGCCCCGGTAGATCCAAATTAACTTTCGACTCGTATGGGTTCCAAAAACCCCCCTTAAATAATAAAGCAAAACAAATCAAATGGCAGAAGGCCGTCGAGTTACATCTTCCGCTTTGGCACATATATTGTTAAGACCTTCCTTAATACACCTGCAATAACCAAATTTACTTGCGACCCATATGGGTATCAAAATCGACGCGTGTACGCTTCAAAAACCATCTTTTAAAGATATAAATAGGAAGAAAAATCAGAAGTGGCAGAAGGTCATCGAGTTACACCTTCCGCTGTGGCACATATATTGCTAAAACCTTGCTTAATGTACTTGCAAAAACCAAATTTACTTGCGACCCGTATGGGTATCAAAATCGACGCGTGTACGCTTCAAAAACCATCTTTTAATGATATAAATAGGAAGAAAAATCAGAAGAGGCAGAGGGCCATCGAGTTACAACTTTCGCTATAGCACATATATTCTTAAGATCTTCCTTAATGCACCTGCAATAACCAAATTTACTTGCGACCTGTATGGGTATCAAAATCGAGCCGTGTAAGCTTCAAAAACCAACTTTGAATGATATAAATAGGAAAAAAAATTGAAAGTGGTAGAAAGCCATCGAGTTACACCTTCCGCTGTGGGACATATATTGTTAAAACCTTGCCTAATGCATTTGTAAAAACCAAATTTACTTGCGACCCGTTCGGGTATCAAAATCGATCCGTTCCAAGTTTGAAAAACCATCTTTTAATGATATAAATAGCAAGAAAAATCAGAAGTGGCAGAAGGCCATCGAGTTACAACTTCCGCTTTGGCACATATATTGTTAATATCTTCCTTAATGCACCTGCAGAAACCAAATTTACTTGCAACCCGTATGGGTATCAAAATCGACGCGTGTAAACTTCAAAAACCATCTTTTAAAAATATAAATAGGAAGAAAAATCAGAAGTGGCAGAAGGCCATCGAGTTACAACTTCCGCTGTGGCACATATATTGTTAAAACCTTGCTTAATGCACTTGCAAAAACCAAATTTACTTGCGACCCGTTTGGGTATCAAAATCGACCCGTTCTAGCTTGAAAAACCATCTTTTAATGATATGAATAGGAAGAAAAATCAGAAGTGGCAGAAGGCCATCGAGTTACAACTTCCGCTTTGGCACATATATTGTTGAGATCTTCCTTAATGCACCTACAATAACAAAATTTACTTGCGACCCCTATGGGTATCAAAATCGACCTGTGTAAGCTTCAAAAACCATCTTTTAATGATATAAATAGGAAAAAAAATTAGAAGTGGCAGAAGGCCATCGAGTTACACCTTCCGCTTTGGCACATATATTGTTAAGACCTTCCTTAATGCACCTGCAATCACCAAATTTACTTGCGACCCGTATGGGTATCAAAATCGACGCGTGTATAAGCTTCAAAAACCATCTTTTAAAAATATAAATAGGAAGAAAAATCAGAAGTGGCAGGCCATCGAGTTACAACTTCCGCTGTGGCACAGATATTGTTAAAACCTTGCTTAATGCACTTGCAAAAACCAAATTTACTTGCGACCCGTTTGGGTATCAAAATCGACCCGTTCTAGCTTGAAAAACCATCTTTTAATGATATGAATAGGAAGAAAAATCAGAAGTGGCAGAAGGCCATCGAGTTACAACTTCCGCTTTGGCACATATATTGTTGAGATCTTCCTTAATGCACCTACAATAACAAAATTTACTTGCGACCCCTATGGGTATCAAAATCGACCTGTGTAAGCTTCAAAAACCATCTTTTAATGATATAAATAGGAAAAAAAATTAGAAGTGGCAGAAGGCCATCGAGTTACACCTTCCGCTTTGGCACATATATTGTTAAGACCTTCCTTAATGCACCTGCAATCACCAAATTTACTTGCGACCCGTATGGGTATCAAAATCGACGCGTGTAAGCTTCACAAACCATCTTTTAAAGATATAAATAGGAAGAAAAATCAGGAATGGTTGAAGGCCATCGAGTTACACCTTACGCTGTGGCACATATATTGCTAAAACTTTGCTTAATGCACTTGCAAAAACCAAATTTACTTGCGACCCGTATGGGTATCAAAATCGACCCGTTCAAGCTTGAAAAACTATCTTTTAATGATATAAATAGGAAGAAAAGTCAGAAGTGGCAGAAGGCCATCAAGTTACACCTTCCGCTGTGGCACATGTATTGCTAAAACCTTCCTTTATGCACCTGAAATAACCAAATTTACTTGCAACCCGTATGGGTATCAAAATCGACCCGTGTAAGCTTCAAAAACTATCTTTAATGATATAAATAGGAAAAAAAATCAGTAGTGGCAGAAGGCCATCGAGTTACACCTTCCGCTTTGGCACATATATTGTTAAGACCTTCCTTAATGCACCTGCAATAACCAAATTTACTTGTGACCCGTATGGGTATCAAAATTGGCGCGTGTATGATTCAAAAACCATCTTTTAATGATATAAATAGGAAAAAAATCAGAAGTAGCAAAAGGCCATCGAGTTACACCTTATGCTTTGGCACATATATTGCTAAGACATTCGTTAATGCACCTGCTAAAACCAAATTTATTTGCGAGCCGTATGGGTGTCAAAATCGACCCGTGTACGGGTCGTAAGTAAATTTGATTTTTGTAGGTGCATTAAGGAAGGTCTTAACAATATATGAACCAAAGTGGAAGGTGTAACTCGATGGCCTTCTGCCAGTTCTGATTTTTTTTCTATTTATATCATTAAAAGATGGTTTTTCAAGCTTAAACGGGTCGATTTTGATACCCATACGAATCGCAAGTAAATTTGGTTTTTGTAGGTGCATTGAGGAAAGTCTTAATAATATTTGTGCCAAAGCGGAAGGTGTAACTCGAAGGCCTTCTGCCACTTCTGATTTTTTTCCTATTTATATTATTAAAAGATGGTTTTTGAAGTGTACACGCGTCGATTTTGATACTAGTCAATAATTGTAGCTAACTTAACAATATATGTGCCAAAGGGGAAGGTATAACTCGACGGTCTTCTGCCATTTGATTTGTTTTGCTTTATTATTTATGGGGGTTTTTAAAACCCATACGGGTCGAAAGTTAATTTGGATCTACCGGGGCTTTAAGGGTGGTCATTTCATTAGTTGTGCGAGGGTGGAAGGTGTAAGTGTAACTCCATTTCTGAAATCGCATTTTATCTATTCATTAAGGTCTGTACGAAAAATTTACTGCTTGGATTTTACTGCCAGTTATACATCTTCTTACTCGTAAAAATTACTGCTAGAATTTTACTGCTAACTTCACACCAGTACATAATTCAAAGTGGTTAGCGTAGTTTGAAAAACTTTGTAGTCTACAGCAATCTTTCTCTTATTCCTTAACCAAACGAACTGTCTTTTTTGGATTAACACTTAAAGAGTGTTACCTTCAGTACAATTTTGTGTTGCTGGAACAAGGTTGTTCACAGTACTTGGTAGTTTATACTTTAGAGTGAATAACCACGAATGTCTTCTATGGTGTTAATACCCACATCGTTTAGCTGATACAAGAGGATATCTGTTAACAAGAAGGCCATCTTTGAGACAGCGTTTGCGTTTAGAAGCAACTGAAAAGCTCAGTCAAATACTTTGTCCATGCTGTAGTTTTGTAGTGCTAGATCTGAACTGTTCAATTGGATTTGTCATATCTAAAAGAGAATTGAAATGAAACCTTTGCTGTCTAGTAACTTTTCGATACGTCCCACCACAGGGTGTAGGGCAGAAGTGGTAGAATTTCCATCTATGCATGTTGTGGCTGCCCACTGTGTGTTAGTAAAGTTCTAGAGTCTTTAGCAAATGACTTTCAGATTAATTGGATAATTGAATTTTATTACTATTACTTGTGTAACTTATTATAAATTTACAGTAGGTTTTTAAAATTGATGCAGCTGTTGAGGAACCGCGTGAGACACAATGGCATCCATTCCAGGAGAGTTGTATGGTTTAACGTTGTTGAATGGTCGGGATAGTTTTCCTCTCATCTACTATACGACGAGGAGCCCAGCATTGCTTATTACATGGAGTTGAAGATGTTATTACAGCTTGTTGCTTTTATTTCATATATTTGTGAACTCTGTGTTTGTCCTGTAAAATAATTTCACTACCCCGTAGTTTTGATACTATATTTTTAGATGTGTAACACATGCAACCAGCGAATGTTGGGAATTGACTTGGTAGTAGATATCCCCCCCAAACCCGTAGGTATAATAATTAACTGTCGGGAAATCCTTCGTGTAATTGAAAGTCGAATAAATACGCTTCTTAGCAGATTCGAAACAGCAAAAGCTACCGGGTCCACATAACTCAGGTTGTTAGTGTTGAACCGGAAGTCCATAAGTCAATGGTTCAATTCCCGTTGAGGTGTTTATTTAAACAATTTTCAATTATGAGTTCGATTAGATGCATAATCTCAAAAAGGTCAAGGCGAGAGTTTTGTCCCGTAAGAATTTTAAGGGTGCACCGACTAACTACAGTGGTGCAGGAGTGGGATCCTATTGCAAAAATTATAAAAATAACATTATAAACATGTAAAATGCCCAAAATACATAACTGCTTTACAAGTATGGCTTACCTTGAAAGGCTTTACTAATTGTCAAAAAAATGGTGCCAAAGTGACTTGTTCCTGCAATCCCGCTGATGTTGTACAATCTCGTCGCCTCATCTTTTATCTTTCTTAATCGTACCTTCAAAACGCTTATTAACTTTCTGTCAAATTAAAGCAATTTTAAAAATAAAGGCATTACTGGGGTAGTTGGATATCTTTTTACAATGATCACCTTTAGCTATCTTATAAATAACTTTAAATAAAGTTCCATCTAAGTTTAAACTCAATTATCAGTAAATTCAGGCAATATAATTACATGTACAATAACCTAAAAAAAAACGTAATGCAACATCCAACTGGCCGGGTATTATTAACACATCTCTAAAAAAACATTAGTTCGTAAATAATATTTCCAGTCTGTTGTTCTACTTCCAAGATTGATCTATATGACATTTTAGATTCCATTTTTTTTAAATGCTCTTAACCACAATATATAGAAAAACAGCGCTATACCAACTTTCCCTTTGAATCATTCCAATGTCCATTAAAAATATACTGAGTTTTTACCCTTTACCTAACAGTAATTTTACAAACAAGCTTACATTTACATATTTTTTACTCTTTTAAAATGTTCAAACTTCCTTTCCCGATAATATTATGCCTAAATTTAAACTAAAACCAATTCCGTCATTCTACAAACCAATTACAACTTCTAATTTACAAGTTCACATGTACATATTTATCCAGCGTAAACAGAAAAAAGTTCAAACACTAGTGACAGTTAAATTTTATAGCTCGGGTTTTTAAATTGATTAAGCACATCCAGAAGCGTCAATAATTCGCTTATTTATTAGTTGTGGGCGCTTTACGTCACCCCATTTTATTTATTTAAATTCCCGCTTTTTGCTGAATGAGTGAAATCCGTTCACCACCTTTTATGAACTTATGCCGTTTTACCGATGCTTGACCGACGCGAAGAAATTTCACAATACTACGTGCTTGAACTTCCTGACCCACTTATTCAGAAAAGTTTAAAACAAATTGATATCGACCATCTTGTCGAGGGGCCGGTCTACGGTCTGCATTTTCGCTGTTACTACCGTCGTTTTTTCGTAACTTTCTTACCAGCCTTTTCGAACTTAGTCGTATATTCCAATCTCCCTCTCTTAGCAATTTCGTTCACACACTCAGTGGGTCTAAACTGCTTGATTTTCGAGTCAATAATGTTGTTAATTTGATGGTCGTAAATTCATGAGTTTATGGTTGTTGCGGTTTTTTTGAACTCGTGTGAATTTATACAAATCTTACCATGAGCGATTATTTACCGAAATGTGTCTGTATTTTTTACATTACTACGAAGAGTTTAAAGTCCCGATCTTTATTACTGGTTGTATTTCATATACATTAGGTGATTTCCTGTTTATTTTTGTAGTCTGATTGAACATTGTTATGGAATAGCCACGTTATTAAAGTAAACGACTAAAGCTTCTATAAATTTTCAGGATGCTTTTGTGTTAGAAGCTTATTAACTAATCGAAATTAATAAACCTTTTTTACTATTTAATGTTGATTTACATAACGCGCTAGTGTTACACGCGTTCGTATGAAGTCTTCAGCGCCTCAGCTATCTGTTTCAGCTTAATTCAACAGTCTGATGATATCGTATAATGAATTGCTCAATATTTTCGGGGGTATACATCGGTATCGGTCTTCCTGATCACTTCACATCATCAACGGAAAGTTTTTGATTGACGCAATCCAATTGTTCATAGTCTCATATTATGTCCATTGATTGTCAAGTGGATTAAGCTTATTTTCGTAAATTTCGGTGCCACTTGGCCATTTAAAATACAGGTATTTGGTGATGACTCGATACTCTAATTTATCGATTTTTTCATTTGCATTTGACATGATTTCTTTCAAAATTTACTGCATAGATGGTTCAACTTATTAAAGTAAGATTTGTTAGTGATAATTTAAAAAAATCATTAGTTGTTGTTATGGTAACATATTTTGTTTTTCTTGGAGGAAATAGCCTAGGCTAACTTAATATCAATACCCCCTCGTAGAACTTGACATTTCTTTGTTTCATATCATTGCAAAAAAGTTTTAAAAAGCCTCAGCATGCAATTTTAAGTACCAGGACTAGCATCAATCTTGCTGGAGCTTTATGAGCCTAGAGGATGTTTGCAAAGTGTGAACCATAGAACCTTTTGATACCTCCCACCACAGAGTGTAGGGCAGATGTGGTAAAATTTTATGTATGCTTGTTGTGACTGCTTAGTGTACCTTAGTGAAGTTCTAGAGTAAGTAACAAAAAAAAACTACGATGTAGCGTTAATTGGCCCAACATGCGTGTAACTAAAAAAGAACGACTTAAATTTATCAATTATAGACATTTGACCAATTTAATTTGTACATCTTAATTATGCGGAAACAATTGTGAATTTTTCATATAAAAATTTCGTTGTTTACAATACGCTTTAAATAAACGTGCACCAATGTAAAAAGTTTTTTTTAATAATAAGTTTTACTCATTATCACCAATCACAATTATTAAATATACAACAGCATGTAATGTTTAGGAGGTGGAAAGCCAAAATTCAGTAAACTTACAGTTTTTGTTGGTTCTTTACAAAGCAAATATTTCAATGGGGTGTTGAATGAAAGCTTCAAACACTGGGCACTTTCAGCTTCAAAGGTATTTTATATCCACGCTTTCGCACGCGTTTGGTAACCTGTTTCCTAACAATCCCAGGGTTTAATACTGTTACTTGAATTATCCGATAATCAACCTTGTTTCGTACGGTGATGGTTGCGTCTGATCTCTGTTCTCAAATAACTGAAGATAATGGTTCCCCTTTTTTCCATTTTTTTGTAAGTTATAACACCCCAGGGTTATTATACGTAGGTCTTTGTTCTCACGGGGTAGTGCGTCTAGTTGCTCGATTTTTGAGGTCAATATCATTATGGGAATAATTATCTTATTCTCATACTTTTACATTGGATACTGAAAGCTGCATTATTTGCTTACATTCGTAACACATGTTTTATGACTGTTATTTATGAGTGTATGATTATTGGGGTAATATACCATGGTTGCAGGTTGTACAAATAACTTTAACATGCCGATTATTTCCTGAGTGTTTATCTGTATTTTTCTAAATTTAATAAGAAGAGTGCAAGGTCCCGATCTGTATTACTCGTCGTATAAAGTGTACTAGATGCTTCACTATTTTATTCTAATTTAATATCGTATTGGAATAGCCATTTTATTAAATGTACACTACCAAAACTTCTACATTTTACAGGCTGTTTTAATGCTAAACGCTCATTTAACTAACTTAAATTAATAAACCCATTTTTACTACCTAATGTTTCAATAAGTAATACTCTCGCGTTACAACTCTGCTAAATAACCTTAATAATGGGTATAATTCTGGCATGCAAATGCATTCTTACGATTAGTCTAGCTTTTTCAAGACAATTTTCAGTGAGGAGTTTGTGATTATCGAATTTTGCTGTACCTCCTGCAGAATAGATCTAGAAAAACGCTAAACCAAGCTGAAGATAGGAATATGTAAAAGAAAGAGGTATTCTGTAGTTCAAGGCAACAGTAAAAGTGCTCCATCACTGCGGGGAAAGCTATCTCATCTCCATTCCTGCTCTATCGTTAATTTTCATTTACCTATGATGCTCAGGCAACCGTTACTCGTCAATCGTATAATTTCCAACAGGATGACATGTAAATGTTTATAAAAGGCGCTTAATTTATACATAAATTTATGATGGAATTACATACAAAAATTGAGTATTAAAAACGATTTGATGCAGATCAATACAACAGCATACAATTTTATGAATTGTATTCTGATGTGCGGCAACCAAAAATACAGTTTGTTTAATTCTAACATTTTTAACATATTTAAAAATCGTTATACTAATAATTGTTTATTTTTAGGACATCGAGCTTGCTTTTTCAAACAATTATCCAAAACGTCTGCATGGAAAGCTTCTTCAACGGAAAGTTAACGCAGAAGCGCATTTGAAAAATCAAATTGAAGAAGATAAATACTATGAAGACTTGCCTAAATTAACATATCCGTCTCATCCCATCATAAAATGCGCTAGTGATTGCATGGAAATAAAATATGAGCAAAGTTTGGGTCGTCATATCGTAGCTACACGAGATCTATGTGTTGGGGATGTAATAGTTATCGAACAACCTTTTACACAAATTTTGTTGAAGGATAATTACCTAAGTCACTGCTACGAATGCGTGACTCCGTGCTATAATCTAATTCCATGTGAAAAGTGCCCTTTGGCATTATTTTGCAGTGAAGCTTGTAGATCCACGTCCTGCCATAAATATGAATGCCCAATTCTATGGACATTATTAAATTTGAAAGCCACCAATTTGGAGTTAATTGCATTAAAAATTTCATTATTATCTAGCATTCAAGAACCTAATAACGGTGAACCTTATTATCGAACTGAGAGCTATGAGGAAATTCACAATTTGATTACAAATACACACATGAGAAGCCCTGCGGATTTGTTTGAAAGAGCCATCACTTCTGCAGTTATTTTTGAACTGATGCGCAAGTACACGAACTTTTTTGTTGACAGAGGAATTGAATGCGAGCAAATTTTTAAAGAAAGGCTTATGTTGCATATGCAAACTGGACCATCTAACTTTCATGAAATTTCGGAATTGCGAAAAACAAACAACAGTTGCCAAGTTATAGAAATCGGATCTGGAGCATTTGCATTTTTAAGTCATTTAAATCATTCCTGCTCTCCTAATGTGGTGCGTCATTGTTATGGAAATGCTATTGTTCTACGAGTTTTGCGACCTATTAGCAAAGGGGAACAACTTTTCGATAACTATGGGTATATCTAAGTGAATTAGTAGTGTTAGTAGTTAGAATAATACTGATGTTTCAGGTACCATCATGCTGTCATGCAGAAGAGCGAGCGTCAAAAGTATTTAAAATTCCAGTATTATTTTGATTGTAATTGCGAAGCATGTTCAGGCGATTGGCCTTTATATCAGGACCTATTTATAAATAATATTGATAACGGCATTACTGCAAACGAATTAAATTTACTCGGGGAAGGTAATCGTGATGTCGTTAAAAATGTTTTAGAAAAATCCGAGCAAAATGCTGCGAGCTTGGAACACTTAAGGCCATGCAAAGACCTGTCTGATTTACAGGAAATAGTTAAACAATGCTATGCTGTTCTTGGAAATAAACGGGAAGTATTTTGAATGTTGTTCTGTTGTCCCGTTGGGCATATTTCTGAACATAACAGCTAAGGTTTTAGAAATACGATTTATCGTTTTTTTTTTTAAATAAATTTTGAAGCAGAATTTCTGATCAAAATTGCCTGGGGAGATCCCAAAAAGTATTGATCTCCTGCAGGCTTGGTAACGTTTAATATGCACAATAATTACGTGCATTGTTTTATTTTCTGACTTAGAACGGCAATTGAGCCGTGTTGATGATATTTATCTTATGAAACTCCCGGGCACAGGGTCATTGCAGAGAAATATGCTTATGGCAAGTAAAATATTTCTCTACTTTGGATATGCTCACGTGTTGTTTTTTAGATAGACTCGTTTGTAGTTGTTAAGAATCTCAAGTAGGCAACTAGTTTCAAAATAGCCTTTTGTGCAGGCAATTTTGTACCGTCCTTGACCAGTCTTATGGTAGCTACTCTTCCCTTTCTCTTCCGCCTCTCTCAAAAATAATACTCCAAAGTTAAACGTAGTTCTCTGCTATTTTCTATTTTGAGGTAACTCTTTCTGAGTTTTATAGTATTTTTGACTACATATATTGTAATCAGCCGTATATACTTAGGCTTTGTCTTCCTTTACCAGTCATATCTTCTACCTTGTTATCTATCGGTGTTTTAATCACTTCTCTGTTTTACAATATGACCTACCTTGATATCTATGGCGTTTTAATTATTCCTGTATCAGAATATGATCTACAGGCGTTTTAATTATTCCTCTGTCTCAGAATATCACCCGTCTTTCTATCACATTCTTCAACGAATTTACCACATGTCTCGTCTCATTTCTTATTTTATTATACCTTGTTTTATATCCAATCTATACTAATTTTTGATTCTCTTATCTCACTATCCATTTCGATTCCTACTATTTCATTCGTATATGTATATCTTTATAATCGATATGTGTTGATTTCAAAATCGTAAACAATGTATTTTACTCTACAATGTTAAACGTCTTCATTACAGCTATGGAGTGAATTATTTATCGATTTTTCCTCTAATATTAAACCCACTATTAGAATTGCAATCCTATTTCCACTGTTTTTTCTAAATCCGAATAGATCTTCCGCTATTTTTTTATATTACTGTACAACATTTTATATGCTAGTTTAGTATTTTTGCGCCCAGGCGCAACAATATTGGTCCTGAAACTTTTGTAATCCTCTTGTACTTTTGTGGAAGTGCAACACTAATCTAGAGCTTCTTTCCATTTATCGACGTATATGAATTTTTCTGTACTTTGAGCATTAACCCTACCTACAAATAATCTGTTCCTACGACTTCCTAAAGCTACTCAACCCTTTTTAAAATTCTTATTTTAATATTATCATCCTATTCTATGTTATTCTACCTCGCGCAACTTTTCTGTATTAGGTAAATTATACTCGGCGTTGTAAATAGCTTATATCGATTCTGGAAGTGGATCGGGTTTCTTGTGGCAGGTGATAGTAATCTGGAGAAGAGTTGATGTTCGTTTTCAGCAAGGAGGGGTTCTAAAGCTTTGTACATTTTCCACTAGGAGGTGTTCTTTTGCGAAGTGGTCCTGTCATGACGATCGAGTCTTTTAGAAAGGGTTCTCGGGAAAATATAGGTTTCGTTAGTGTTGAGGCCAGGATCAGTAGGTAGTTGGCATACATTGTTTGAAAGATATTTTAAATACATTTTTATAATATGCATTTAATGGAATAAATAACAATGATATTCATATCGATTAAGAATATATTATTAATAAGAATTTATGTGCAGCTTTGTAATAGTTATATGCAAATAGTAGGTTTTGCACAGGCATTTTGGCAGATTATAGGCGTTTTGCTTCATAGATTGGCTGCTGTAGAAATAGGCGGCGCATGTACAGGCTGCAGTGTGGACATCGTTGACAGGCTTAGAGCCACCGTTTACTGGAGCTTGTGTTCAGGCAATATGAACGTTGAAACTGGTATGCAAGTTATGGGACCGTTGCTTACTGAACTGGAGGCATACTATAGGAGCGCTGCTTTCTAATTTTTAACCATACTCTAGGTAAAGCCGAATTCGAATGCAGATGCTTGTTCTGGCACGCTACCGGTCCTGACATCCCCATTTGCATTTTCTGCAGGGTTTAGACTTCTTGAAACGCACTTGTTTTTATGATAGCTTAACGTCTTATAATTTTTTATGATGGCATTATCCTTAGCCGTTTCACAGCGAGCTGTTGGGTATCTTTCATGGATTTCACGTGGTCATGGGACTTTGCTCTGGTTGCGCTGTCCTTGATTTTTGTTCAGTTACAGTATAACTCTGGATTTGTTGTAGTTTGCAGCAGATGTTTGTCGATCGGATAAGAATTTACCACGGTGGTCAGGGTATAGTAGCTCTGCTTACAGGAACTGATATGCAGTTTATAATGTGGTAGCTTACTGTGATAGTGCATAGGATGTGGGAACGCTACTTACTGGAGCTATTTAGGTTATACAAGAGCTGCTTACTAAGGCTAAAGGTGTGTAGAAAACGAAAGTTGATTTTTAGGCTATTAAAGTGTCGGTTGTATGAAATAGCAGAGCAGCATGCTGATTCGTATTCAGACTATAAGGAGCCCTGAATATAAATACACGTTGTAGTTTGGACTCGCGCTTTTATCTCCATCCGGTTAGTAGTCAGAGAGCCTGCCACGTGAGCTTGCTGGGTTTTTTGGTCCTACACTTGGTATCGCATCGTAAATGCTCGATATATGTTGTGATTACGTTTGGTAAATTGATGCAGGTGCGTGATTGAGGGCAGTCATCGAAACATTATAGTCTTATAACCACTGTGTTGATTTGGTGCGTGATATTTAGTACATTACTAACTCGTTCAACAGTTTTTGTATTTGCAGTTGCTTTCGCATTTATAATAAACTTAGAAATCTATGACCATTACCCACCTCAAGTGATGATGTTTAATTCTTACTAAAATTCTTTTTTTCTGGCACATTCGACTCTATTGAACAGCTGTGATCTAGTCATTTCTAACTTGGGTTTCTAATTTCGTTGCACTCAAGAGACTCGGATTTTCTCTTTTGTAATATTTTGTGTTTCTATCTTCTTTAGTAATTTTTTTCTTGCTTGAAATTCCAATAGGGATAATGGTTAACCGAACTATGGTGGGTTTTTGAGATCGTATCTCTACCCATCTAGGGCGAATCAGTATTAAAACTACCGTCCATGATGTAATACTACATGTCCTGGAAAAGTACAGTGGTGTTTTTCTCTTGACATTCCTCTAAAAAGAAAGAAAGGTTTTTCAAAAGGATTTTTGATATGCGTAAATTAACTTTATGGCTTGGTGTCCATGTCTGTAGTACCAAGTTCAAGCTTGTTTTGTTTCACTTTTGAATTAGGAATTTTGATGAAATTCCTTGACCATTACAAAGTTTTCCCATAGATGAGAATTGTGTTTTTATTGAAATAGGTTCCATTTGGCGTAGTTATTATATTAAAAGCTACGAAATTGCTTTTTGTGATTGACATGAAACATTGTAATTCTGTAGGAGCACTTATTGCGATAATCTTTTTTGCGATTAACTGTAAACAGAGAAAGATAATTATATTTGTAGGTTTAAAAATTTTTTACACTTAAAACAATTTGATACTCAAATATTTTGTACTTGTACTTTGCCACTGCCCAATATAACCTAACAACAAGCACTATCAACCATTAGGAATCGTATAGTTGCAGGAATAGCATAAGCGTATCTGTGCCAATATTTCTCCAATCATGCGTTAATTTGTGTGCCATATAAGAAAATATAAACAAAAATAAAAATATTTTAAAATTTTCAAGCATTTTATTAGAAAATAGTTGCTGCTTAGGTTAGTTAAAAAAGAAAATTGGTGTTATAGAAATTAGCAATTCAGAAATATCTGTAATCATTTAAATTACAAAAGAAAATTGGTGTTAAGCTTTTAGTAATCAGAAGATATTTGTAGTCATTTAAATTGAAAAAGAAAATTGATGTTTTAGCTTTTAGAACTACAAAATTATCTGTAACGATTTAAATTCTTTATAGCATGTATTTTCAAATTTAATGTGAATAAACTTAAGAAAAACTTTAATATTTGACTTTTATTTTAACTCTAGAAATGCTTGTAGGGTTTAATTTGGGAATAACCTGGCAAGCATATGTTGTTATAGTTGAAATCAAGAACCCCTCAGGGTTATCCATCTTGTAGTGGTGAGGGGCTCTAGTACCAACAACACCCACACACATACACACCCCAAGCACGCACACAAACACAACCTACACCCTAACTGCCATACGCATACGTGCATGCCCTAACACCTAACATTACACAAGCTGCAACTTTCAGCATCTTTATCTATCCTATCAGGAGGATGCTCTAGTCCCCCGACCCTTGTTTTTCAGACACTCCTCGTCTATTAGGTTTACCGAGGGCAGGAGCGTCCTTCCTATTTCCTTCTCTCCTTCTTCTCTCTTTCTTCATAAATACAAAAAAAGGGGTTGATCAAATGAAGACAACCTGGCTATGAACATGGACACTCGCCAGAGCGACACCTGGCATAACATGGAAATGGACCATTTATGCCAAACGATTACGGTGCAGGGGGCGTCGGATCCCCCAGCGACTGCCCCCCCCTTGACCGTCAGCTAGCGTCCAAAAGAACCCCACCCGCGAGGTAGGCGACCAGGCATCGGGGAAAGGTGGGCAGCAACTGGAAGAATGCTGAGCCAAAATCAGAGGCAGGAGTTAAGGCGGTGAGGGTAGGAGAAAATAACAGGAATAGAATAGACAATATGGAGACTGAAGTAATTGAACAGATACAAAAACAACCGCTGGAAGGCATCGGGAAGGGCAACAAAGATATCTTCAACACAAGAACAAAGAGAACTCCCACGAAGGGCACAGAAGAAGCTAGGATAAAAGCTAAGAAACACGTAGACGCAAATGGATCGACCGACATGATTGATTATAGTAGGCCAGTCACCGTAAACTTAATATGTCACAGCAGGTTGAATAAGAATAAGAGGAAGAATGACGATATAAAAAGGCTATGCAAAGACTAAATACTACGGACAATGTAACACTCAAGAACATTTTTAAATTAATATAAATTTCAAATGATATTTTCGTCCAATCATAAACAATTCTATCTAAAATGTAACCTATCACTGACCAGAATTAAGATAGTTATCCAATCCTAGTTTGATTTTGGGTGACAACTGACTCTTAAATGAACATAACCTATCAACTGATATCTAACATCCCGTGAAATTTAGAAGGCGCCAAAGGAAATGCTAGTTTGTTCTAGAGAATTCGAAACCGGAAGTACGTAATAAAATGTAATTTTTCGTGATATCTATAAAAATATTGCCAGGAAATACTTTAGAATATTACAGAATAGCTTAAATTTAAATATACGGTAATTTCAATTAGCAATGGCATTAATAATAGTGGATTTAAACCATTAACCTGAAAGCACATGTTGGGATGATGTACAATTGTGAACTATGTAAGATTTTTGATTGGCTAGGCCAGTCACGTGATAAAAGGTATATAAATACAGTGATAGAGAAAATTGAAAAAGACGACACACAAAGCTTCACCAAGACACAAAGAAAAAATATATGAAAGTAGGCACGAAAATGAAACTTAACTAGCCCAGAGCTAGTGCGTGTTACGTTGCAATGTCGCGTAGTAGTATTGGTTATAGGCCCGTGTATATTAAATGGATGTGTAGTGAATAAATATAATAAATTAGTATGTTTATTACGGTAAGAATAGTGAATTTAAGTAGTGGGTAAAGAACACATAAGTTCGGCTCGTAAAGGAAAAGTAAATCGTAATAAATTTAAGTATAATCAAAAAAGGAAATGGTTCAGCTGTAAAGCGGTTAATGGTAGAAAGTGCAGATTTACTAGCTGCAAAGAAAATGATACTTAACCACACCTATATGGTTCATTATTGATTGATTGTGGAAGTTCGGATTTTGGAAGTTCGATTCCAAGCCAAGTTGGTACGAGAGTAGAGAGATATCAAGAGTTTCGAGTACAAAATTTATCAACACCCGTGTTAAGCACTATCAACCCTGGTGAGGATAAGTTCTCTTGGAGGTATTGTAGAGAGTGGAGCAACAGTGGGTATTGTATACACGAATAGGTATTGAGTGAATTTTTGAATAAATGGTTCGAGAGAACGGACGTGTATATGCATACATACACGTGGGGTTGTAAGTATGAACTTTTATATAATAATACATATGCTTTATATGAATATGTTACATTGCTAGATTAAGGTTGGAATTTTTGGACATTATTAACGTCACCAATCATTATTTATTTATTTTATTTATTTATTTATTTATATATTATGAATTGTGTATAGAATATCAAGAGGTATTAGCTATTTTTAATTTGGAGTCAATTTGTTTTAACTGTAGAATTTGCAGTGCTTAGTACAATATTTAACAACCCGGCTTAAGGTAACTTTTAGTTAAGTAAGAGATTGATTTTATTTCATTCAAGAATGTAGTGATAGATAATATAAATAGTTATATCACTATATTAAAGGTTGTTAAATTCAGTACTTAATACAAATGTTGATATATATATATATATATATATATATATATATATATATATATATATATATATTACAAGTACAAGGGGTTTGTTGAAATACATTTAGGTACAGATACTTTGTAAACTTTTAGGTAAGTTAACTAACCAGTATCGGTTTCAGAATTCAAGGCCTAACCACCCTGGGACATGTCCATGTACTCTCCGCTGTAGAGTAGCCGAGACGTTTGAGGCAAGTAGAGTAAAGACTATTGGTTCAGAAGTAGTTGACAACCTTATGGAATAGGTAAGTGGATCCTTGTATTGCAATTTTGAACCATAAAAAGTGATATAGAGTTAGCATTCGATTATATATGTATTAGGTAACTCGTTCCTTGTTTCTTTGACTGCTATTTTAAGTCAGGGAAGGAGGGCGAAGTGTTACAACAAACAAGACTCACTTCGTCGTAGAGATATCAAAATCTCTCCTCAGGGTTCATTAACAAATAGCCCTGCCGGGGGAACGGAGATTGAAATTACAGCAGATGAAGCGACTGACGACGACAGAGAGTGCCGTATGCAGAAGAAAATGGTGGATAGCCCAATCATGACCCAACAAGACGCCAAAGGGATGAGCTCGACACTAATAAGATTAAGACAAACAACAGTACAGTTGGTCAACTTTGAAAACGAGAGGAGAGAGTACATATAGAGCTTAAGAACGGGCTGGACGAAATACATAACCTCATAAACATGCTGGTTAAAGAGAGCCTATATGAAGAAGAAAAACGAAATGAGCTAGAGTCGGAAATAAAACAACTAAAGACAGACTTTGAAGACAGGCAGAACATCCTAGAGCATAAATACGCACTATTAGAGGAACGATACCAAAAAATTCAGGAAAAACAACAAAGCATAGAGAAGGGAGATGTGAAGAACAGCTCTACAGCAGGGAAAACTAAATTAAAGAGCGCAGCAACTCAAACTGCGCCCTGGAAAGCAGTGGCGAAGGACGACGATATAGAAAAGCTTCCCGAGAAAATCACACTAGAGACATGGGAAGCCTTGAAAAACAAAACTTGGCCAGACAATATATTCCGTAGTACTGAGCTACCGCGGGAAATCCGATAATGGCTACGGATAATGTAGTAAAGGTGATTCTGGTAGAGTCAGATGATAGGGCAATGGAAATGGACAAATCCATACCAAAAACGTATAAGGACAGATACCCAGAACTAGAGGGAAGCACGGAGGCATTCGAGGTGCTGGAACAACTGAGTAGAGTAAGATCAAAGGGACTCGAAATGGTAGTATGCAGAAAGGTCATAAAAGCGGTATATGACGGCACAGAAGAGGGCATGTGGGGTATACTACAGCAAATTAAGGAAGAAACAAAAGAAGAAAAACGAGTAGCAATGCACCAATTTAGAACTCTATATATTGGGATCATGAGGAAAATGGTGGAGTACATTTTCCACTACACAAATACAAAAGTGGATATATATACACAACCTCCGGAAGAAATGAACCTAAGGGAATAACAAGCAAGCCAAAAGAGAGAGACTCATATGCTCTGGTGGTAGAAAGACCAGACAGAGAGTACAAATCCCTGATGAATGAAATCAAGGAGAAGCTAAAAAATACAGGAGCTACGACCGCAATAAGAAATATCAGAAGCAACAAACAAGGACAGCTAATCATAACAACAGAGAAAGATACGGAGGCATTAAATGAAATACAGAAGGCGGTAGAAGGAGCATCCACGCCGGCAAAAGCTAGAAAGGTGGGAGTCAGCACGAAAACCAAATAATATACATTAAAGATCTGGACCCTACAACCGAGAAGACGAAGGTGATAGAAGCCATTAAAGAAAAAATCGACAATATAAACGAGGACAAATATAGATTAGGAGACATGAGAATTAACGCATGGGGCACAAAATCGATTAAAATCATAATGGATAAAGAAGAAGCTGACAAATTAATAAATAAAACACTCAGAGTCGGTATAGTGCCTTGCAAAGTTCAGACATGGATAGAAGTAGATAGATGCTTCAGGTGTTACAAATACGGACACTATGCAAGGAACTGCAGGGGACCAAACAGAGCAAATTTGTGCAATAGATGCAGAGAGGAAGGGCATATAGAGAGAAACTGTCAAAATGAAGAATTCTGCGTGCTCTGTGAAGATCACCATAGGATAGGTTCCAAAAAATGCGGGTCTTTCAGAAGAGCCCTGAGAAGCTTGAAGGAAATACAAAAGTTGAGAGACGGACAGGAACTGACCCATCGGCTTGGAGAAGCCGTGGTAAACCTGTGACGTTGGGGCATAATCTCGTAAACCTAATGCCGACATAGGAATTAAATTACTACAAATTAACGTGAATAGAAGCACAACAACACAGGACATGGCGGTGGCGGTAGCGGCCGACCAAAAGTGCGATTTCATTTTAATTACAGAACCTAATCGGGATACTAAACCAAAACAAAACATATATGCTAACACAAACATGTCGGCTATGATAAAAAAATCCAACTACAAGAGAAAAGTGAGGAGTGTCAAAAGTGGTAGCTGCTTCGTTTTGATAGAAATCGACGTGCTATCTTTTATCAGTGTACCTAAGTCCAAATTGTTTCATAGAAGAGTATGACAATAGTTTAAATGAATTATTTATCCAAACCTCAGCCCTAAATAAAGACATAGTAATCACTGGAGATTTTAATGCAAAAAACAATGCATTGGGGGGGTTATCACAAACAATAGAGGCATTAAACTGTTGGAATTAATTAATTCCCTACGTTTAATTATCTTAAATGACGGAAAACATCCAACACTAGTAAGAACAAATGGAACATCATACATAGATGTCACATTAATTAGCGACGGCCTCGCCACAATGAAACCAGAGTGGCAGGTCTTGGATAACGAAACATACAGTGATCACATGTACATTTTAACCGAGTTAAACAAAAATAACAAAACAAAATCACAAGACAACATAAATTGGGTATACGGAGAAGTAAATCCCACAGCACTAATTCAACATTTCCAAGAAGACATTAAACAGGTAACTACTTTAAACAACATAGGAATATGCGTAGAAAAAAAATTAAAGAAGCCTACAGGAAAACAACCCATAATCCGAGACACCATATAAAATGCCGTACTGGTGGAACGAGGCGAGATGGCCGCTAATCAAAGAAGTGAAACAGAAAAGAGCACAAGCAGACAGAACAAAAGGAAGCCTTAAAAATGAATAGAAAAGACACTAAAAAGCGGCTCAAAGATAACATACTAAAAGTAAAAGAGGAAAAGTGGAAAACAATGTGTAACGAACAAGAAGCAGACATCTTTGGACAAGCATACAAAATCATACGGCGCCAACTCAAGGTTAATACACCTAAAATACATCTAAAGGTTGAAACAAAGATAAAAATATTTCATGAACTGTTTATAGAGAAAGAAGTAAGCCCAACACTAGTTACAACCTAAGACAACATCGAACATCCGCTACAAGACACAGACACAGTGAAAAAGATAAAAACCAGGAAAGCTCCAGGCCTAGAGGGTATAACGCCGGAGGTCGTCAGGGAAATAGTGAATGGTAATAAAGAGTACTTTTTAAAAATATACAATCACTACCTCAGACAAGGCATATTTCCAAAGGAGTGGAAGGTTGCAAAACTTATACTACTAGAAAAGCCAAAAAGCCCAGGAATACAGGGTAATAAATACCGCCCAATATGCCTTCTCGACGTACTAGGTAAACTGTACGAACATCTCATAAAGGCAAGGCTTCAAACTGAAATGGAAGAAAAAGGAGGTCTGCATGAGAACCAATTTGGATTCACGAAGGGGAAAACCACGCTAAATGCAATCGAAAAGGTACTAGACTTTATGGAACACCAAAACAGAGAGGGGAGGAAATGGGGATGCCTGATATTAATTGACGTAAAAAATGCATTTAATACAGCATCAAGGACGAAAATAATTAGGAAACTTGAAAACAAAACATCTCAGAATACCTAATTAAGATAATTAAGTCGTACCTGAGCGATAGGAAAATTATAGTAGAAAAGGACTACGAGAAAGAACTTGGCGGAGGCGTCCCACAGGGCTCGGTATTGGGGCCTACTCTGTGGAACGTACTTTACTACGATTTAATGGACATACAGGCTCCTGGAAATGTGGAATTCATATGCTATGCAGATGATTTAGCCATAGCAATAGCAACAAAGAACCAAAAGGAGTTAATATTGGTGGCAGACGAAACACTACACGCCATTCAGATATGGATGAAGAGAAACGACCTGACGATAGCACGCGAAAAGACCAAGGCGGTGATTTTCAACTTAGCTAGAAAAGCTCGAAAAACAAAGTTTAGATTCGAAGACCAAGAGGTATCCGTAGAACCTTTGGTAGAATACCTAGGAATCACGATTGATTTACAAAACAACAACAAAGGCGAACAAAATATTCAAAGCGCTGACAGCTATCTTGCCAAATACAAGAAGACCGAGTGCTTAAAAGAAAAGAATACTGCAAACAGCCATGCAGTCCATTATACTATATGCAGCACCAATTTGGTAACACGCCTTAAATATTGGCAGATGTAGAGAAGAGCTTACGAGAAGTCAGAGAAACATGATCATTAGAGTGTGCTGCGCATTCAGGACCGTGTCGACAGCCGCGTTACAGGTCATTTCAGGCATACCACCCATAGACCTATTAGTCCGAGAGAGACACTATATACATAATAAAATAAAATAAAATCCCCACACGGAGAAGAGAGAAATAAAAAACCAGGCCAGGGAAAATATACTCAAAATGTGGCAAGAAAGATGGGAAACCGAGACAAAGGGTAGATGGACAGCTATACTCATATCAAAAATAAGAGTATGGGCGGAAAGGAAGCAAGGTGAACCGAACTACCACTGGACACAAATACTGACCGGACACGGATGCTTCGGCACCTACCTTAAAAAAATAAAGAAGGAGATCTCTAGTAACTGCTGGTTCTGCACTAACGTAGAGGACGATGCAGAGCATACTGTATTCAAATGCAGTAGATTTGAAGCCAAAAGAATAGAAATGGAACTAGAAATAGGAGAAAACGGACACCACAAAACTTAATAGAACTGACCATATAAAACAAACAAAACTGGAGGAGTATAGACAAATTCGTAAAATATATCTTAAATACCAAGCACAAAGAAGAAGAAATAAGAGAGCTAACCATAAGAAATAACAGATAGACAGAAGGAGACGAATAAATTCCCGCGACAATCCTGAAGTTATGCTAATGGCGGTCCCAGGAATGTCTGTCACCAGCGCAAGAGAGGGAAGGGTTTCTTCGGTAGGCTGCCAAGAGCACGAGAGCCCGATACTGCTCCTGTAATAGATCAAAACAAGAGCGTCCGTAACATGAATTCCTAATCCTCTATAATAAAAAAAAAGTTGAAATCATGAGAGAATGGATTCACGTCATAGGTTGCTGAATTAAAAAACGACTTACTTTCAAATCCTATGCATTAAGTATACTTCGATACATCCTTTTAAAGTATGTCGTTTTTTAATTCATAAACCTATGACGTGAATGCTTTCCTCATGATTTCAACTATACCTCATATATGTTTACTGAAAAGTATGTCTTTCTACAGGAGGAATTGTATGCTGTATACATTACAACAATAACTTATCACCAGGATATTGTAGTTTTAAATTCGACCAAGTTATAATCTGCTGATGTTACACTCGACCCGCCCATTTTTAGCCTTTTCGAAGTTCCAAAAATATGGAATATTCTCATGAGGGGTTGAGCTGGATCTCGTGAAGCCTTTCATCGCTGCTATAAAAATTGAAAAGCTAAAAAGTTTGTAAAGGTACTTGTCTAAAAGGGTTTAACTTGGGTTTAATCTGGTATGTATAGGTTATTACCTTAGATGGTCTGCTGAAAAGCTATAGTGTCTTACCTACAGGAAGAATTGCATGCTATATACATAACAACAACAAATTATGAACCGGATATTGTAGTTTTAAAATCGCCCATGTAATAGCGTGCTGACGTCCAACTTGATCTATTCATTTCTAGCTCTTCCAAGTTCTAAAAGTATGTACTGTTGTCACGAGAGGTCGAGTTGCGCCAGGCGAAGTTTTTTAAACCCTAATGTAGAAAATGAAAACGTTGAAAGTTTGTAAAATCCTGTATAACAGTTTCAAGAGTTTAATTTCAGTTTGACCTGGTAAGTATAGGTTATAGCCATAGTTTTTTTTACTGAAAAGTATATTGTCTTATTTATAGGAGGAATTGTACTCTGTATACATTACAACGATAAATTATGACCTGGACATTGTAGTTTTGAACTCGATCGTGTCGTAGCCTGCTGAAGTCAAACTTGACCTGATAGTTTCTAGCCTTTGCAAAGTTCTAAAAATATTCAATGTTCTTACAAGAGGTTTAGTTGTAGATCCTGAACTTTTTATCTATCTGTCAAAATTGAAAACTTAGAAGGTTTGTAAAGATAGCTGTTGAAAAGAACCTAGGGTTTAATTTGGGCTTAACTTGGGAATAGTAGGTTACTACTTTAGTTTGTTTACTGAACAGCATATCGTCTTATTTAAAGGAGGAATTGTATCCTGCATATATTATGACAATTAACTATGATCTGGATATTGTAGTTTTAAGATCTGTTACATGCCGCAAATCGGCTATGTATCATATTTAGATTAAGTACAAATATGTGACTAAATTTTCGCCATTATTTCAAACAAACTTGTTTAATTTCCGTCATTTTGGACAGTTGCGTTTGCTCAAAAGAATGCGCAAACGCGGAGTGGCGGAAGTGCGCGCTTTCGACACGACGGGAGGATTATTAGCTAACGAGACGTCGAACGGTGACGTCTACCTGTGTCGTTTCTTTGTTTTTTCTCTTTCATAATGTAGGTTTCTCTTTATCTCTACATTCTATCGTTGCCTTCACTTTATTCCTTCGTCCTGCCTACAAACAGAAGAAGATGGAAGACGCTAAATCTGGTTTCAACGAGGGCATAACGTAACCCACGTCCAAACGAGATCCATGGAAATCAGCATGGCTCCTGCGCATCGATGACCGCAAAATCGTGAAGCGTTCAGCATTTTTAAGTAAGTACTTTTTATCTTTTTCTTTAAGGTGCAACTTGTATCACTGTTAACATATTTGGCATGTGATACAATTTGACACGAAATTATGTCTTACTATCTTGTTGTACAATAATGTGAACGTGGATAGTATCTGTTGCCAACTGTGGAAGTGGCTCTGAACGCGCGACGACGGGATTATAACAGGTCGACCATGTCATAGCGTGCTGACATTAATCTTGACCTGCCCAATACTAGCCTTTTGAAGTTTTAATAATATGCAATGTTCTCACAGGAGGTCGAGTTGGACCTCGTGTAGCTTTTTTAACATTACTGTAAGAATTGAAGAGGCGGCTCCGTGGCATAGTGTGACTACTATGCCAAAGGTCCCAGGTTCAAATTTTGACACGGTCGGTGAAATGTATAAGTTAACCCAGAATAGGAAACAACGGAGGTACGCATCTAACCAGTTCCAGGACAAGAGCTAATGATGACCAAAAAGTTGCTTAAGATGGTTGTTTAAAATGTCTTAGGGTTTAACTTTGGTTCAACCTGGCAAGTTTAGGTTATTATCTTAGCTTGTCGGCTGAAAAGTTATACAAATCTTACCTACAGGAAGAATTGTATGCTGTATATATTACAACAATAAATTACGACCTGGACACTTTAGTTTTAAAGTCGACCGTGTTATAGTCTATTGACGTCGAACTTGATCTGTCCATTTCTAGCTTTCTTGAAGGTCTAAAAATATGTTTCTGTTCTCACAAGAGGTCGAGTTGGACCATCTAAAGTTTTTTAACCCTAATGTAAAAATTCAAAAGCCTGAAAGTTTGTAAAGATAGCTGTCTAAAAGATTCATGGTTTAATTTGTATCTAACCTGGCAATTGTAGGTTATTACTTTAGGTTGTTTTCTGAAAGGTATATCGTCTTATTTAAAGGAGGATTTGTATCCTGTATACTTTACAACAATAAATTATGACCCGGATATTGTAGTTTTAAAGTCGACTGTGTCATAGCATTCTGAAGTTAATCTTGACCCTTCCAATTTTAACATTTTTGAAGTTCTAAAAATATGCACTGTTCTCACGAAAGGTCGAATTGGACTCCATGAAGTTTTTCTAAACCTGCTGTAAGAATTGAAGATGTGTAAAAATAACTGTCCAAAAGCTCCTAGGGTTTAAGGTGGGTTTAACCTAGTAAGTATAGATTATTACTTTAGTATGTTTACTGAAAGATATACCGTCTTACATATAGGAAAAATTGTAAGCTGTATACAATTCAATAGTAAGTTATGACCCGCATATTGTAGTTTAAAGTCATAGTGTACTGATTCTAATCTTGACCCGTTTAAGTCTGGCCTTTTTGAACCTCTAAAAATATGCAATGTTTCACGAGTGGTCGAGTTGCCTCTCGTGCAGTTTTGTTAACTCTGTTGTAAAATGTAAAAACTGAAAAAGTTTGTAAAGATAACTGTCCTAAAGCTACTAGGATTTAATTTGGGGGTAACCTGTCAAGTATATTTGTATAATGAAAAGTATACTGTCCTACCTACAGGAAGAATTCTATGCTGTATATATTACAATTTAGATTATGACTTTATAACCTGGGTATTGTAGTTCTAAAGTTGACCATATCATACTCTGCTGACATTAAACTTAACCCGTCAAATTTTAGTCTTTTTGAAGTTTTAAAACTATGTATTCTCTCACAAGAGCTCAAGTTGGATCGCGTGAAGTTATTTCTAACTCTTCTTTAAAAATTGAAAGCTTGGAAATTCATAAAGATAACTATGTAAAAGCTCCTAGGGTTTAATTTGAGTTTAACCTGCGAAGCATAAGTTATAGCCGTAGTTTGTGTACTGAAAAATACATTACCTTATTTACAGGAGGAACTGTAAGCTGTATACATTACAACAATAAATTATAACCCGGGTATAGTAGTTTTAAAAGCGACTGCTCCATAGTATGCTGACGCTAAAATTGAACAGTCTATGTCTACCCTTTTTGAAGGGTATGTACTGGTCTCGGGACAGGTCGAGTTCGACCCTGTGAATTGAATACCTAGCAAGTTTGTAAAAATAACCGTTTAAAGTTCCCAGGGTTTATTTTGGGTTTAACTTAGCAAGTTATTATCTTAGTTTTTCTACTGAAAAGAATACTGGTTTATTTACAGGAAGAATTGGATGCTGTGTACATTACAACGATAAATAATCACCCGGATGTTGTAGTTTTAAAGTCAGCCGTACTGCAGCCTACTAATGTCATATCTGATCCATCCATTTTTAGCATTTTTGCAGTTCTATAAATATGCACTATTATCATGTAAGGTCAAGCTGAACCCCATGAAGTTTTTTAACCCTTTAATAAAAACTGAAAAGCTGGAAAGTTTGTAATGATAACTCACTAAAAGTTCTTAGGGTTTAGCCTGACAAGTAATGTTGTTATCTTAGTTTCTTTATTGAATGGAGAAGTTGTGTGCTTTATACATTACTACAATAAATTATGACCTGGATATCATAGTTTTAAATTCGACAGTGTCACATTACTTGACCCGTTCAGTTCTTGTCTTTTTGAAGTTTCAGAAGTATGTAATATGCTCAATAGAGGACGAGCTCACCCTCATGAAGCTTTTTATCCCTGCTAGAAAATGGAAAACCTAGTAAGATTGCAAAAATAACTATTTACAAGCTCATAGGGTATAATTTGGATTTAACCTGGCAAGTATGTTTACTGAAAAGTGTATTGTATTTTTTACAGGAGGAATGGAATGCTGTATACATTACAACAATAAATTATAACCTGGGTATTGTAGTTTAAAAGTCGAGCATGTTATAGGATGCTGACGTCAAACTTAACCAGTCCATTTCTAGCATTTTAAAAATTCTTAAAATATGCAATGTTTTCACGAGTTGTCAAGCTGGAACCCACGAAGTTTTTGAACTTGCTATAAAAATTAAAAACCTGGAAAGTTTATAAAGATGACTGTCTAAAAGCTCCTATGGTTTAATTTGGGTGTAACCTGGCAAGTATAGGTTACCACCTTAGTTTGTCTACCAAAAAGTATATTGTCTTACCTACAGGAAGAATTGTATGCTGTATATATACAAATATAAATTATTACCTAGGTATTGTAGTTTTAAAGTTGACCGTGTCATACACTGCTGACATCAAATTTGACCCGTTGTTACACATTTTTTCTATCTAGATTTAGATAGAGTATTTATTCTACCTTATAGGCGGTAGAGCCTCGATAGATTATGAGGGGTTCCTGTTTAAAGTTTAAGCCCAGGGTAAAGAGGATGGAAAATGGCTTTGAGTAAAAGGACCCTCTAAAGAGATCTTCCAGCCAGCTAAGCTTCTTCAACTTAGGGCAGAGCTATGAGCTAGGGTCGTAGGATGGTATACGATAATAAAAGAATTTTTAATGGACGCCACCGTATCTTAATAATTATTATACTATGAATCAATCCGAAGACCAGATACGGAAATCTTCGAAAAGAAAAAATATCCTTGACGAGCAACACATAGAAAAATGATACTTACTTATGACTCTGCAAAATTGAATGGTAACGACGATCTCGTACTGTCTGAAAATTTAATCACTTCTAAACATTTTTAAACTAGGGCTACGTTAGAGCCTAGTCACTTTATCACAAAAAAATAAATTATAAAAAGATCAACTAGTCAAAATTATACTACAAAAAATTTTAAACTCCACACCAATAATATATCTTTTTCCACTACAAAAATTTTATAAATGTGGTTGTCTGCTTCTATAGAAAAATTATTGATGACTTCAATGAAAGAAAGCTTTAAGACAACTTAGTACTCTTTCTGTTGATATACAAAAAAATATATACATCGTTTGTAGAATGCTATACGTACTGAAACTTTCGAGATAATTACTTTTATTAAGGTCTAGTATTAGTCTCTGATTATTTATATGAATTTTATAAGTGAAAATTTATTATAATTCTCTATAAGAAATATAGTGTTTTCATTATTATTCTACAGTTTATGTATAATACCTGAATAGGATCCTTTTCGGGTTTACAATTAATTGATTAAATGCTCTGACTTTCCGTAGATTACAGAACTACATTTTTAATTGATTTAATTGCTGGAATCAAAGGTCAAAAACGCTTATTGTTTGAATTAAACTATACTTCAAGTGTACAGCCAAAAAATTATATTTTATGTGACAAACAAATATCAACGTGTCACGTGCTTAGTTACGAATACAATTTAGTATAATTTTGTAAATTCAAAAATCATTTTACAGAAATTTCTTTGTGCTTATAAGAGTATTTATAAAATATCCAACTATTAAATTCTGAACAAAATATCACGTGTCTAATTTAAATGACCATATAAATTTTACAAAAATTTCGTGTATCAATTTAAATAAACATACAATTTACAAAAATTACGTGTACCAATTTAAATGAACATATAGAATTTACAAAAATTATTTGTACATTTTCAGTAATGGTTCCATAAAATGAAAATTGATCTAAAATTGGAGATGACTAACCACAAACAATCTGCTAGGCATCCGAGTTCGTCAACCATCTTGAGTACTTACAAAAGCAGGTGCGCGCGGCTGGCACGTGCACGAACTTGACTTTTATACGAAACAACATCTGCAGAAACTTCCACCATCCTGCATAGCTACATTTGAGACTTTGTACTTTCAAAACAACTAACAACCAATTGTGCTTCTGTGTTCCATAACAATTATATACGAAAGATTTGTCGCTCCACAATTTGATACATTACGTGCTTACATAAAATTTGCGTTCTAATACTATAAAATTTGCGTTTCAAAATTGGACTTGAAATTTGGCTTCGATATTATTTTTTACTTTTACTTTTATTTTTACTATAACTTTTACTTGCGCCGAAAAGAATTGAGGAAATCATTTGGATGCAAACTTGAAAACTATTCACCTACCGTAGATATGTATTTCTTGGTCTCGCTAGGTCGATACAACAACTAATCGAGGCCATGTTATCCGTCGACACCATTGCACCTCTCTTTGGGACGGCATGTTTTTTCAAACCTGCTAGCCCACGTTTCAACACTTGCTTCGCTGATTACATTCAGATGGTAAATGATGAACCTTGGCCATGAGGCAATTTTATTATCCAAGCACGCGCAGAATGGGGGAATATTGTGTTAATACACATACAGATAGAAGAAATCTTAAATTTTACTTCGAGTCTTTAAATATAGGTAGAGCTCTATGTATGAATTGGTAATGTATTGTTACTATCGTAATTTAAGATTTTCTGTCTAATAATGGATATTTGTTAAATAGATATTTAGAACAAAAACGTATATTTATGAAGCAGGTAATTGTATTCGTTACACCGTTCATATCTAGCTTTTTTGAAGTTTTAAAAATATGTACTGTTCTCACAAAAGTTCAAGTTGGACCAAATGAAATTGTTTCTAATCCTACTGAAAAAATAAAAACTTAGAAAGTTTGTAAGGATAACTTTCCAAAATATCTTGAGGTAATTTGGGTTTATTCAGGTAAGTATATATTATTATGCTAGTTTGCTTATCCAAATATTTATTGCCTTATTTACAGAAGGAACAGTATGCTGTATATATTACAACAATAAATTATAATCCGGATGTCGAACTTTTAAGTCGACCGTTCCATTGCGTGTTGATGCTAAAATTGACTAGTCTATGTCTTGCCTATTTAAAGTTTTAAAAGTATACGCTGTTCTTAGAAAAGGTCAGGTGGGCGTCGTAAAATTTTTTAAACTTGCTTTAAGAACTGAAAACCTAGCAAATGTGCAAAGATAACTTTCTAAAGGTTCCTATGGTTTATTTGGGTTTAATTTAGCAAGTATAGGTTGTTATCTTAGTCTGTATACTGAAAAGAATACTGTCATACTTACAGGAAGGATTGTATGCTGTGTGCACTACAACAATGAATAATAACCCGTATTTTGTAGTTTTAAGGTCGACCGTGCTGTAGCCTACTGATGGGTGAATCCGTTGCGTAGTTGTATGCATATGGCTACTATGCCCCAGGTCTTGAGTTCGAATCCCGACACGGTCTACATGAAAAATGTTATGCGAGCATTTTTCACAAAAATAAATACGCCTTCGTTCGAATGAGAGGTAAAATGTAGGTTTCGTGTGTGAATGTTGTCACGCACGTTAAAGATCCCTACCTTGCTTTGAACAGCTAGGGTTCAGCAAAATTCAACATTTCCAGCTAAAAAAATTGCTTCCTGGCCAATACAGTACTTTCGGATGGAGCATTGGAAAATCAAATGTAATGTAGTGTAGCCTACTGATGTCAAACTTGACCAATATCCTATTGGTTCACTATAAAAATATGGATGATATTCACTGACAAAATAGCTCGACGTTCCAGAGCAGTTAAATAGTTCAATTGCCGGTAATTAAATGTCCGAGATTGACTCCAAGTATACTAGGAGGAGTGAAGAGTGTCCCAAATTGAACATTTTATCCTACAGTAATAAACGACTGCGTTCATCTCTTTCTAAAAGTACCTCAATTGCTTTCTGTAACCTTCTTTTAGCAATTTCTTGTTATTTATTTGTATTTCCTTTTGATAACATAATCTTGGTGACAATGTAGACAAAATATTAAGAATTATATATTTTTTATAAGCCGTCTAGATATAGCAATTAAAATTGTTCTTTTCCCTTTTAATGACACCTCTTCTTCCAAATTCTGCTGAACTTGTTTAGGAATGATGTACTTAGAAGCACCCATCTACTTACTTCTTTATTTTTATATTTATTTTTGAGCAGCTCGTTTACTTTTGTTTCTGGACTTTCGAGATTACAGATTTTCTTTCTGTATCTGTACGCACGTTTTTTATACTTATTCATTTTTTTTCTAGTGTCTTACCTCTCGGTATTCGTTTTAATGTATCTCTCCTAACGCGTCTACTTTTCCTGGCTTGTTTTCTGCTTTGTTCTGCTTATCTTTTTGGCACTGGCTGCATATGAATTTGGTTCAAGTTGTCTTCTAAAGGTAAGGGACTGACTGATGGGGTGTTATCATTCACTAAATCCCATGTACTTTTCGAAATTTTCTAGAACTTTCACGCCATACCTTACGTTTCCGTCTTACTTCACACTCTGTCAAATCGTTCACTCGTTTAATTTTGCCTTCTACTTTTCGTTTTTTATACCTTTTACATTCTTGCCGTTTATATTTCTTTATATTTTCGGGATCGTTTCCAATGCGCTCACGCATTCGTATCGTATTAATTTTCACTTTGTTGTCTTCTAACACCATACTCATCCTTTTACATTTTAACAAAACCCACGCCAATCTTGAAGGATATGAAAAAATATAACAATACAACAAATTTATTCAGGTATCAACTTGGAGATATGCACTGTCATCTCCATTATCACGATGAGATAACGGTCCTGATACAACACAGTTGATGGAAAGGTTTGTTTCTGAGGTTTATCTTTCTAAAACTTTTATTAAATAATGATTCAGTTGTGCCAGACAAGTGATTATACAGCACAAACGTATTGAGAAATATATAAGAAAAAACAATATTCTTACTAATTACCCTAGAAAGGTTGATAACGGTGTTGATGTAGCTAGGTTGACCAAAGTCCGAACGACAGCACCAGACCTGAAGTTTATCACACAAAACGTGATAGGCTCCTTTTACATCTAAAAGCATACTAATCGGTTATTGATGAATTCTTTTTTTTTTGATAGTTATCCAAACCCGGGGGAGTGGAAAGCTTTTATAGCCAAAGTGGGGGACTTTCTTTACGGCATACCCACTAGAACCACCCCCCTTGGCGGGAGCGTCTGCCAAACGGCTCCGCCGCACTGCAGCCTAAAAGGCTTATTGTGCTGACCCTGGTTAAGTTGATTAGTATACAAATCCTGGGTCTATCAGTGGATCTGCTATATACAAGTGCCTCACCGATTGAACTCAGTCCTAGCACCTTTCCCTTGCAAGTTCAAGGTTCCTGGATAAGGGCTATAGCGCAGTCCCCTATCCGCTTACATAGTGGACGGGTGTGACTCCGTCCAAGTCCCAGATTCGACTTTCTTGGTTTTTCTCAGCTTTCTACGCTGAGCTGCTGAAAGCCTCTGTTTGCAGTCCAGTGCCTGTAAGTTTCTTTATAGTATTCTCCATGTCTGGTGTTTCAGACACCAGTCTTGCAAGCGGACCTGCATCTCGGGTCTGCTCCACCTTCATGGGTACATTTTGGTTACCTGAGGAATCCCCCATTGCTGGTTTCACCTCTTCAGATTCAGTTTTACTAGTGGTACCAATATTATTCATAATTGTTCCCACGAGTATGGGGGGTGTAAATGGTTGCCATGCCAGGTGCCCCCTGTTGGCATGGAAGGCGTGAATAAAACGGGGTGCCGCCCTGTTTCCCGAGTTTTGGACCGATTGAGACTGGTCAACTATCCAGCCACGCATCCCCTGGGCTCGGTCCTACACCTTACATGTGATTTACCAATGCTCCACCCGAATGTACTACATTGGCCAGGAAGCGAGTTTTTTATTACCTGAAAAATTTTGAATTTTGCCAAACCCTTGCTGTTCCAAGCAAAGTAGGGATCTTTAACGTGCGTAACAACACACACACGGGACCTCCATTTTATCTCTCATCCGAACGAGGGTGTATTTTTGTGAAAAATGCTCCCCTAACATGTGTCGGGATTCGAACCCGGGACTTTGGGCGGTCGGTCCTACACCACAGGATTTAGGAATTTTTAACGAGGTTGTCTCCTCTTGGTCCGGGTGGTTAAGTCTAGACCCCCACACCCTCTTGCCCGTAGGACATGACCACGGCAGCAGGGAAGGCACGGTATGACGGTGTTGCAGAATTGGCCCACCGGTTTTGTTTACCTCAGTGCAGGTCCATTAGCTACGAAACTACAGCTTGGGATAAGGGGTTTGGTCCGCGGGATCGTTTTCACTTTGCTAGGGAGCGGATTTTATCTCGCATCAGCACAGTCTCTTGCTCTCCACCATGTTGTGGGTCTTATGCCACTCGGGTCACTGGGTCACTGAAAGAGATAAGCTTATCACGATTCTTCTCAGAGTAGATAGCCAATTCCTAGACCATATATCCTGGGATTTCTCCTATCCGCCACCTGCAGACGCGCCCAATGGATAACCAACCACATGGGTTGATGAATTCTTACAGGGATCACAGAGACGAGCATGCACTATAACAACTGTGTTTCCCTTAAATTACAAATGATCATGGTATTGATGACATATTTAAAGACATTAATTTTTATTGTATTGCTGTTATAACTGTTGTTTCAACAGGCTTAGTAACTTGAAATTATTGCATTAGATAGCAATTCATTAAATAAAATATTTTTACGTAAGTCTGTAGTGGCTGAAAACTGATAACGGAGTATGATCTTTAGGAATATATGTTCAAGAAGAATAAATAAATATAAATTACCATCAACTCAGAGTAATACTGTGTAAACAAAAGATTTTTGCACTAATACTACAGTTGTACATATATTATTTCGATTATTAAATATAATAATTCTAGAGGAAAGCAATTTATCACCTTTAGGAGAATGCTCCTTATCATAACGATTAATCATTTTTGAAAGCAATAGTATGTTTTGTTAACTTTCCGGGAAAGTCAAGTATAAAAGTTATTGCAATTATGTAAAAGTTAGGTCATAAGAATAAATGTTTCATTATATTTTAATATCTATGCAAATAAAAGTATTGTTTGCAGAGGATTAATGACCGAAGAGATAACATGGTGGTTTAATTTAAGAAAACAGAAATATTATACATTGTGAAATTATCATATTAAAGTTTAAGATAAACTTCAAGAAGTACAGATAGCAACCAAAAATAATAAAAAGTTGTTGTTCTTGTAGGTCACTTGTTTATAGTATCGTGATAAATCATGAGATTTTGTAAACTATATTTGTTCACTTTTTCTCATACATGCCCGCTTTAACACACTGTCCAAAAATAGACATGTGACTTGGGTATACCATTGATATGTCTGGTTGGCAAAATCTCTTGTTCTTGCTACCTTCCTCTAGTTTGTGCTGGACTGCGAATTTTATAAACCGGTCCTACTGACTATGCCGCCGAATAGGTCTGCCGTTCTTTCAGAAACTGCAGTTTGTAATAATTTTTTCATATCAATTTTTGGAAATGTTAACTTAACCATAAAAAAAACGTCGGCCAATACAGCTTTTCGTGTCCGCATCGCAGTCCCTTAAAAATACCAATTTGTTGCTGTTTACTTCTTTACTGGCACTACACCACATGTAAAGCCTACCTTAAAAATTATCAAGCACATTCTAATAAATCATTAAAAATGTTCTAACTTCAATTTCCTAAACAAGCCCTAGTTCTAGAGACTTTAGTCCACCACTATTTAAATAGTCGAAGAAAACAATTATGTTAGCATTATGCCAACACCCAATGAATGAACGGATACCAAGTATAATTCGTATGTTAATTTTAGTTTAACTTAATTGTACGTCATTTAGAAAGGTTTATTTACTCAGAGTTTATTGTTTCAACCTCTGAATAAAGACGTGCTAGAAGCCTAATGGTTCATATTCCTACTAGGTCACCATTCACATAAAACAATGACAAATTCTCATTTCTGGAAGGTAAAGTCGCAAGTTTCAACCACTACATTTATCTAAGACACCATAATTATGTTATGGGTTTTTATTTCACCGGCACGACAATAAAATTCACGAACACTTGAAAGTGACCTTATTATCTTATTGCAAATCAAACACACTGCAGCCATACATATTTAGATTTGTTTCATTTGTGGTTTTAAAATAAGTCATAGTCCTGGAGTATTATGTTTACAACGTATTTAAAAGAAATAATGTTATACTTTATTATCTGAATTACTGTTATAGAAACAAAATTTTGAAATTTCCTGCTTAAATAACGTTTATTGCTTGTAAGCTCATACTATACAGGAGGCGTCCATATTTAGTGTGTCTATCCAAATTTAATATTTATATGTTCTTATCTGATTTTTATTAAAATAACGCGATGCCTTAATAATTTTATTATTTACTTTGATTTGTAGTTTATTAATTCTATTTTAGCATATATTGATCGTATGAAATATCAAGCTGTCCGTAATAATCGTTGTCACAGGTGTTTAAAAACAACAAACCACTCAACTTAAAAAAATTACAAAAATAAATTGTAGAAGTTGACGAATTTACTAAATGTGGTGTTTGTAATGTAATTTACAGAATGTATGAAAATCATATAGAAGTATTGTAATTGTTTATATTATGTACATTAAATAATTTTAGACGAGCATATTTTTGGAAATGTCTTGTCAAATAAGGTAACACAGGGCGTGTTGTTCAAAGATAATAAAAGATGGTTAAATACACTTTTACATAACGTAGGTTTTAAGTTTTCTGCAGGAAAAAACCTCAGCGTGCGGCTTATTTTATTTTTAACTTACGCTTGCACGGGCAAGGTACGTTTCGATCCAGTGTTGCGTAAATAATGTCGTTACGATTGGTAAAAGGGGAACTGGAGTGTTCGCTTCTTTATTAATTTGGAATTTCGTGTTGTTGGACTGGAGAAGTTGTTAGGAAAGCAGAGAAATTAATGGACTTAAAAAGTAAGTTGAACGAGATTTTGTTTAGAATTATTAATTATGTACTTTGCTACGTACCTAGACGTAGCCGGAAGAAACGTAAATACCAGGCTGACTACCAAACGCGGAGAGTGGGGGGGATTTACCTAAATACCAAAAAAACAAAACACGTCGCCCACGATTATCTATTAACAATAACAATAAATAAACGATTTAGTATCAACAAGCAAAAGAAATAAATTAAGCGTTACTATTTCAAAGCAAACAATTATGTGATACGAACAATTTAGTACTTTAGATACGACGTGGGCATCTAGTACTTTACACAAAATAAAACTAATCAGTAGAAAATAAACACGTACACGTACATCACACCTGTAGAGCGATAATATCGTTTTGCAGCAACAAACAATAGTTCTACAGTGTCACGTTTCTTATCACGTAATTAAACCAAACGCTGAAAAAGAATATGCTCTTAATATACACAAAAGAAAACAAGTTGTGGATCTGTATGTGTCGGGATACTTAGCTTGCACGCTCTCGGGAGTGAATCAGCACCGCATCGCCACGGTCGTCGGGATCTATTTACCCTATTACCATAACGGCAGTAACGATCTACAGGCAACGGCAGTTGATCTGTGGCAAAGAACAGTTGGGCCTACATAAAGAAAGAACTAATTTGACCTCCAGCAAATAGCTAAAGAGAGAATCTGATTAGAATGGGTAAGCGCGGAAAAACTCACCAATACACACAAGATACCTCCTACTTGTCGAACAAAAAAACGTGCATTGCTTTTGAAGTATTGTGACGAATAACGTAGAAAATATTTTAACGCACAAGCTGCAGAATCAAATTCAAAATGGGTTCAAATAACAAAACTTCGAACTGCAAGCCCGATTAGCAAACTGGAAAATACGCTATCAACTAATAGTAGGATCTATTATTGACTATTTAATTTATCGAATAAACTTTCGTTTTAAAAGCAAAGTAGATTTTAGTTGAAATTATGTTAAGCGGACTTCTACTGAACAGGTACACTATATAGGGTATTGTTGGAGAAAATAAGAATAGAAATGGAATTTGAGTAAATGAAATAACCAAATACTGGATACGGTTTTACTGCCGGAAATGAACGTAACAACTTGTGGACTGAAAATGTCACTGATTTGTATTTAAGTAATAAAAAATTAATTGAAGTAGCAGTAGTTATTTTGTTGAACTAACTTAGCGAAGGAATTAGTATACATTGATTATAATGTAAACTGTATTCGTGAAATTATTGTAGGTAACAGAGTGGCAATTAAAATATTTTTAGTGGAGATTGGAGGGGTTAATGAAAAGTGGGTATTGGGCTCTGTTCATTAATGTGTTGTTAAAACGAGCAGCTTTTGATGTAGAATTTAAAATTTTAGTAGCGTAAGTTTACGTTAAATTTTATTTGCATTTAGTTATGAATTAGATAAAAATTAGGCCACTTTAAAAGGATATCTAACTACCCAGTGATGGGAATCGAATTTTTGAAAGAATTGCTTTCGAGAATTGCTTTAGTTATGACAAAATAAGTGTTTTAAAATGTTTTTAAAAAGAAATCGTATACTGTGATAAAATTTAGGAACCAGAAGCAAAGAAGAGCTATGTCGAATAACTGTATTTCGCGTAGCTATAATTCTGAAGGGATTGATGAGATAGACGGTTTGGTGCTTCTTAATTATAACTATAGAAAAACCTTTCTGGGTTTGTAAATATTGTAACGTAGGTTGTTTGTATTTCATCCATGTTATTATTTTTTGTTTTTAATCTTTCTATTTTCTATCATTATTTCTTCCATAGGGAGTGGGTTTCTCACCATTGTAGTTAGCCGAAGCACCCTTAAATTGTTATGGGGTTCCGTTCCTTCAGAGCAAATTAAGACTCATTTACTCAAATCTTACGCACTTCGCTGATGTAACAGAAAAAAGCAGCACTAAAAAGATTAAGCTATATATTAGATGTTTGTTTTCAATCTGAAAATTTCTATTCTAATCAGTAGCTTAGTCTACGTGTATTTCAAGAATGTTCTCTATGCTATAAGGAAATGCCGGGACAATCTTTGTGTGATACATGCTTTTAAATGAAGTGCAACCTGCAACGTATTTAATAAACTTGCATTCGACAAAACAGTTTTAATTTGAAGGAAGAACACTTTATGCCCCAGGTGTAGGAAAACTGTTCTGTGATGTGTAGTAATAATGGCTGGAATATTTTAGTTTATATATTTTCTAGGATATAAAATAAAGCTTCATACTCCTACCCTAATTCGTTTTCTTATTTTGCATGCAATGCACCATACTACACTAACAGCAGGAGGATCTTTCAAATTAGGGAAATGTTTGCTTTCTTTGCTGTTTGCGAAAGCGCTGAATTGCGATAAACTGAAACTTCCATTATCGTTTCATTATTTATTAACGAACTGTTCTTACTACTTACCTTATTCGTTCTTTAATTAGCTCATACTGGATAAGCATACGTCGAAAAGCATTTTAACGAGAAAGATATCAATGTGGGTGTTATATACTGTATTTAATAAGATTTTGTGTATGTAATTACAATATTTATTCGCTTTCCTAAGCAGTCCGGCTGTCTGCTTGGTCCGTTGATTATACATAGTTACACTTAGGGAAATTGCGTAGGGGCGCCAGTAAAAAAGGGGCGTCCAGATTAGCGTCCTTAAAAAATATTAGCAATTAAATAATTTGCTTGGGAAACCACAACAGCATGCCACAAAGATAAAAATGCCAGCCGAGCTGGACTAAAAACGTCTACTCTCGTATCATAAACTAAATTAGGGTAGATTTAAAGTATAACGGTCACAATGGAATAATAGAATTTCAGTGTATCCTCTCTCGCATAAAACATTCTAATTAAACATATGCATTCAAATTGTATTCAATATCAGTTGGTTGTGTAAGCCCGTAGAAATTGTATCTGATTTAGAAATTGCAAAGCCTGACCCTCGTATTCGCAAACTGGTCGGTAATGTCTTAACAGTACTTACGAGTGCTGAGTCCGCAAAAAATACACCGCTATAATACCTGATTCGCAAAATTTGCGTGGAGTTTTCATGTTTTCTTTACTAGTAGTTAATGTGCAAACTTTATGAGTGGTAGCAATTGAAGAGGTTATACTAAAGTCAATTTCGAACATTCATGTAATAAAGTGAATTTATTACTGGGTGCTTGGCATGAATATACGAATGAAAATGATTGATGTGGTTTAATATTTTATATGTGAATATATTAATGAAATTGCACTTTGCAAAAAATAGCATGAATGATTTCTGGGTCTTATTCTATGCGTGCAATAATTAAGAATAACTTAAATTAATTGGTAATTACGCAGTTCAAATGCATTAGATAAGAAATAGTATAAATAGAAGTAGCTGTTATCGTATGAGTGGGTGGTGTCTGAAAGTATGTAGACTTAGCACTGTTATGTTTAATGTTCACAAGCAAAAAAATAAAGGAAAGTTCATAAGTACACAAATATACAAGTAAAAAGTCAAAATAAACAGTTTATGCAGTTTGAAGCACTTCAGAAGTCTTCGGCAATCTTCGGTAATCTTCGGAAAGCTTCGTGGTTGCTCGTGGAACCAAGTAAGAACTTAAACACTAAGTAAACAAATATATACACAGTTCGGAGGGGTCCAAAGGTTTTTAGTAGTCTTCGAAATTCTTCGGAAGGCTTCGGGATTTCTTGATGAGGCTGAGTGAGAGCTTGGATAACGGTAATAAGAAAGAATTTATAGTTAGAAGAGGTCCAGACGTCTTCGGCGGTCTTCGGGACTCTTCGGAGGGCTTCGTGTTTTACTTGTGGGACAACGTGAAGTTATAAATAATTATGATCTGAACACAAAAACTATACATTGAACATATATACAATATTAAGGGTTTGGAAGTCTTCAGTAGGTTTCGGAATTCTTCGGAAGACCTCGGGCTTTACTTGTGAGGCTGAGTAAGAGCTTGAATAACGAAAATAAGAAAGTATTTATAGTTTGAATAGGTCCAGAAGTCTACGGCGGTCTTCGGGACTCTTCGAAAGACTTTGTGGTTTACTTGTGGAACCACGTCGAGTTATAAAGAATAATGATATATACACAAGAACTATACATTGAATATATATACAATATTAAGAGGTTCAGAAGTCTTCGGTAGGCTTCGGAATTCTTCGAAAATTCTCGGGATTTACTTGTGAGGCTGAGTAGAACGTGAATGACGATAATTATAAAATTTTTAATAGTTTGAAGAGGTCCATACGTCTTGGGCGGTCTTCGGGACTCTTCGGAGGACTTTGTGTTGTACATGTGGGACAGCGTTGAGTTATAAAGAATTAGGATATTTACACAGGAACGGTACATTGAACATATATACAATATTAAGGGAGTTCAGAGGTCTTCGGTAGGCTTCGGAATTCTTCGAAAGACCTCGGGATTTACTTGTAAGGCCAAGTGGAACGTGAATAACGATAATTAGACAGTATTTGTGGTTTGAGGAAGTCCAGACATCTTTGGCAGTGTTTGGGATTCTTCGGAAGACTTCGGGAGTCGTGGTGCCCTAGGCCTCGTCGAGCATGTTGCCACTGAATTCCATGGAGGCGCTATTCCGGAGGTACAACTTATAGATGCATTCGACGTCACCATAATAGACGACCTTTCGAGATGTTATCGCCGTGGGAGCGGCAGGGATGGGTTCTTGCCGCAGCCCTTGGGAGTGCTGAAGCTGGTCTGGTGACGGCGGCAGAAGTGAAAGGAGCTTCGATAGCGGTAGGGTGTCTCGGAAGGCACATCGGAGAGCGTTCAGCATCTGCTTCCGGTTGACCTGGTGGGTCGAATGGAGTTTCCTGCCCATTCGTAGTTGACTGTTACGGACGAATTAAATGCGGCGTGCCCCAGGTACGGCACCGGGCAACGTAACTGGTCAGATATTAAGCATGCCACGGAGAGCACTGCTATACGTGCCACATGCGCGGCGGCGGGCAGCGTAACTAGTCGAAAATTAAGCAGGCTATGGGGAGCACTGCTTGCTGAGGTAGTTCACAGGCTATGGTGAGCACTGTAGTTGTGTTCTTAGACTGTGGTGAGCACTAAAAGTACTGAATTCTGCTGGATTCGCAATCGTATTTATGTGCTTTCTTCTCCTATGCCAGGTATGTAGAAAAAAGGATAGTGGAATGTACATCCAATAGATTTACTACTTTTAGGGTATCACAAAAAATGAGTTGGAGATCCCGATTTTCTAGGCTTTTGTTTTATGTTCATCACGTGTACTTTGATATAGGGTAACATTTCCCCCCGCTGAAGAGTGTAGCGTAGCGAGGTTGATGTGAGGCGGTGGGGGTCGAGTGGGTGATGATCGAATATCTTTGGCGTGTATCTTCACATTTTCCCGTTCCAGCCGAACCCAGTAGATGTTGGGTCTGGCTCTTCTTTGGATCGGGTGGGGTCCGGTCCATTTCATCTTGAACTGATTCTTGGTGGAGGGGTGGTTTCTAATCATGACCATGTACCCAGGTGAAAAGAGGGCAGCTTCTTCGTCTTGGCCATATTTGGTTCTGAAGCGGCGCTCGCGATTCTGGATTTGTTGGATGCGGCGACGTCGGGCTTCCCCTTAATTGTCCCCTGGCGAGTGGTGGAGGTCCCCTGGACGGAGTTCATATCCCAGTAGGACGTAACTGGGTGTAGTTTCCGTAACTGCGTGTTTCCTGGTGCGGAGGAAATTTCGGGTAGTTTTAGGTGCCAGGATCGTGCGTCGTGTTGGGTCGCAAAGGCTCGCAATGCCTTCTTGATCTCCTGGTTCTGGCGTTCGACTGGATTCGCCTGTGGGTGGAAGATTGGCGTAGTACAGTGGTGACAGCGCCATTGATCCAATGTTCGACTCCACCGTCGAGACACGTATTGGACTCCGTTGTCGGTGAGGATCGCCCTTGGTTACCCATATCGTACATTACTTCAGTTTTGAGTAGGTTGATGACGGTTGCTGTTTTGGCGTTTTAATAGTTTGAAGAGGCCCAGACGTCTTCGGCGGTCTTCGGGACTCTTCGGACGATTTCGCGTTCTACATGTAGGACAACGTTGAGTTATAAAGAATTAGAATAGGTACACAGGACTTAACTCTTCCCAAGGCCTATCCTTCTAAAATTTTATCTGCTCGATGTCTAGATGGGAGATCGTCGAGGTACTTTGAGTATGCAATATCGTGGTCTCTGCACAAGCGATTCAACCTGTTTATTCCAGGATCGTCTCGGGCTATCCTTTCTTCTACTCAGGTCTCAGTATCACAATAAGAATAACTTGGAATGTGAAGTTCGAATTGTTTACTAGCCCACTACCTTCCTGTACAGTCATAGGTGTACACCCTTCAACAAACAATAACTAAATGAATACAAATGTAAAATACATCCCTATTTATACTATTACAGCTGTATACAATATTACAAAATTTGTCCATAACAATAATTTAAACAAAGCTCCCATTACACATCTTTTTTTTAAATTTATCGAACAGGTTTAGGCCTACAATTATGATTTTGGAAGAAGATTTTGTTATGGCGTATGGTTTTTTAAATAGCAACTTGGTTCGCTCTAACTGAATTGCTGCGGTTATACGTTCTTCATGCGTTGCGGTCGACTGCTTTTCCAAGTCCTTTAGATATGAATGCAGTGAATCGGGTGGATCTGCGCCAGACTCCCCACAAACGTACGAGGACGGCGGACGACGTTGATAAGCTTATAATTGACTTGCGTTTGCAAATGAGATACAAATTGTTCAAACCAATGAGTCAGCAATAAGTGAATTATTGAATCTTGTCAAGTATTCGATTTTTTTATTTATAGCAAATTAGACTTTAAATAATAATTAACCACGCTCGCAAAATGAGAAACTAATGGTTAAATTTAATAACAATAAGCATGTATTTTTTCTCGGCGATTAATTTAGAAAATGGCCAAGTCTGCGATTTAAAAAAATATTACGTAGAAGTTATTTAAAATTTAATTATTTTATTATTATCTATCCTGTAGACAATAAACATGATATACCCTTAGTAAACGTTTAAAGTGTTTTATTAAGTTTCTTTTGAAATATTTAAGGCATCAGATTCTACGAAAAATCTGCAATTGCTGGTCTTTAGAGCTTTTTAGAGTTAATCTTATTTCTAAATTTTTCAAAATGATTAGTAATGCCGACGGCAATTTTTAATTCTAGTATATACCTTTAAACGTATTAGAAATAAGTTTCACTTTCAAAGAATTTATAAAACTAAATAATTACAGCAAGGACGGCAGACAACGTTGATAAGCTTATAAATGATTTGCGTTTGCCAATAGATACAAATTGTTTAAACTAATGAAGCGACAATGAGTGAATCATTGAATCTAGTCAAGTATTCGATTTCTTTATTTAAAGCAAATTAGACTTTAAATAATAATTAACCGTGAAACTAATGGTTAAATTTAATAACAATAAGCATGCACTTTCTCTCGGCGATTCATTTAGAAAATAGCCAAGTTTGCGATTTTAAAAAATATAACGTAGAAGTTATTTAAAATTTAATTGTTTTATTAGTAACTATCCTGTAGACAATAAGCATGATATACCCTTAGTAAACGTTTAAAGTGTTTTATTAAGTTCTCCTTTGAAATATTTAAGGCATCAGATTCTGAGAAAAATTTGCAATTGCTAGTTTTTAGGGCTTTTTAGAGTCGATCTTATTTTTGAATTTATCAAAATGATCAGTAAAACCGACGGCAATTTTTAATTCTAGTATATACCTTTAAACGTATTAGAAATAAGTTTCACTTCCAAAAAATTTCAAAACTGACCTGGTATTAGTACTTATAGCTAGGACGGCGGACAACGTTGATAAGCTTGTAATTGATTTGCGTTTGCAAATAGATACAAATTGTTTAAACTAATGAATCGGCAATGAGTGAATCATTGAATCTAGTCAAGTATTCGATTTCTTTATTGAAAGCAAATTAGACTTTAAATAATAATTAACCACGCTCGCAAAATGAGAAACTGATGGTTAAATTTAATAATAATATGCATGTACATTCTCTCGGTGATTCATTTACAAAATGGCCAAGTCTGCGATTTCCAAAAATATAACGTAAAGTTATTTAAAATTTAATTCTTCTATTAGTAACTATCCTGTAGACAATAAGCCTAATATACCTTTAGTAAACGTTTAAAGTGTTTTATTAAGTTTCTCTTTGAAATATTTAAGGCATCAGATTCTGAGAAAAATTTGCAATTGCTAGTATTTAGGGCTTTTTAGAGTTGATTTTATTTTTTAATTTTTCAAAATGATCAGTAAAGCCGAGAGCAATTTTTAATTCTAGTTTATACCTTAAAACGTATTAGAAATAAGCTTCACTTTCAAAGAATTTACAAAACTGACCTGGTAATAGTAATTATAGCGAGGACGGCGGACAACGTTGATAAGCTGATAATGGATTTGCGTTTGCAAATGACAGAAATTGTTCGAACTAATGGGTCGGCAATGAGTGAATCATTGAATCTAGTCAAGTATTCGGATTCTTTATTTAAAGCAAATTAGACTTTAAATAATAATTAACCACGCTCATAAAATGAGAAACTAATGGTTAAATTTAATACCAATAAGCATGCACTTTCTCTTAGTGGTTTATTTAGAAAATAGTCAAGTCTGCAAATTCCAAAAATATAACGCAGAAGCTATTTAAAGTTTAATTAATTTAATAGTAACTATCCTGTAGACAATAACCAGGATATACCCTTAGTAAACGTTTAAAGTGTTTTATTAAGTTTCTTTTGAAATATTTAAGGCATTAGATTCTGAAAAAAATTTGCAATTGCTAGTCTTTAGGGCTTTTTAGAGTTGATTTTATTTTTTAATTTTTCAAAATGATCAGTAAAGACGAGAGCAATTTTTAATTCTAGTATATACCTTAAAACGTATTAGAAATAAGTTTCACTTTCAAAAATTTACAAAACTGACCTGGTATTAGTAATTATAGCGAGGACGGCGGACAACGTTGATAAGCTTACAATTGACTTGCGTTTGCAAATGAGATACAAATTGTTCACACTAATGAGTCAGCAATAATTGAATCATTGAATCTTGTCAAGTATTCGATTTCTCTATTTAAAGCAAATTAAACTTTAAATAATAATTAACCACGCTCGCAAAATGAGAAACTAATGATTAAATTTAATAACAATAAACATGTACTTTTTCTCGGTGATTTATTTAGAAAATAGCCAAGTCTGCAATTTCAAAAAATATAACGTATAAGTTATTTAAAATTTAATTCTTCTGTTATTAACTATCCTGTAGATAAAAAGCATAACATACCCTTAGTAAACGTTTAAAGTATTTTATTAAGTTTCTCTTTGAAATATTTAAGGTATCAGATTTTGAGAAAAATGTGCAATTGCTAGTCTTTAGGACGTTTTAGAGTTGATCTTATTTTAAAAAAGTACTAGAATTAGAATCTACGCAATACTTTTTATATAAATTTTGATAAGTTTGATATTAGGCATAAGGATGTAACTTTGTAAGGGGTGGTCCGATTTGCAAAATTTCGGTGAATTTAAATTGCCCGTGAGATTTTGTATCAGGATAATATGACTAGTCGAAGAAAACTTTTATCTGAGTTAGATATGAATGCACTGAACAAAAACTTGGGGTATAGGCCTTTAACAGGGTGTAATTTTGTAAGGCGTAGTCTGATTAAAAAAATTCAAACAGATTTGGATTGCGCGGGAAATTCTGGATTAGTCATATAGCTAGTCGAAGAAAATTTTTACCTAGGTTAGATACAAGTGCAATGTGCAAAAATTGCCCCAAACCCGTAAATAATGCCCTACTATAAGCATTAAGTTAATAAATTAAAATTGCCATGAAGGGGCTGGGTACCCGGAGCAATATACGGGTACATCATTATTAATTTATCTATTTAAGATTAATTTTTCTTTTTTTGTCTCCGGTTTTTATTTACCATAACGCCCACGCGCTACAAGTTTTATATTTATTTTTCAAAACGTTGTATAAAGCAGTACGCGGGTCTAGTCCTTAGACAACACCAGCACTTTAACGATAAAAAGCGTTTTGCAAAATGTCTCAGACTGTAGAAAACATTAATTTTTGCTAAAAATGCGTGTATAAATGTTATTCTTCATAACGTCTTTTATTTAAATCGTTAAAACAAAAACTGCGTCGCTATAGAATGACCTTTTAAGAGATATATATAGCAGGTAGTAATGCAAGTCAAAAGTTTTTATGGTGTGGTTTTCGTTGTTCTGATGAGGTAGCAACAAAAATATATTTTCAGGAAGTAATCGAACAAAACCGTTTTTCACAAATATTACCCTACTTATTAATTGATAGTTTAATACCTGGTCAATATAACGCCCACATATTCCCTTCGCTATACTCAAACTCAACCCTGGTTAACAATAGATTGTCACATCAATGTCAAAATATTTCCAGTTGAAGTGCTGAAAGCATAATCATTATTATTATGTCTACCACTAGAGGAGCTACCTTATCAAATTGTTATTTGCCTAGCTTAGTTGCACATCATACGTTATTATAACTCAACGTGTATATTTGTAAAAAGGCAAAATGAAGTACACATTTATTATTAGTACAATATTATTAGTAAATAAATTTGCACAATGTTTTCCAAAGCAAAAAGATTTCGAACTACTAATTATGCACAACAATGACATGCACTCTCGTTTTGAAGAAACGTCCAGACGTTCCAGTCTTTGTAAAGAGGTTGACAAACAAAATAATAATTGCTATGGAGGATTTGCAAGAACGGCTCATCTAATAAGACATGCAAGAAAAGCTGCCCTTAATGGTACAGGACCCAACGTAATTTACTTAAATGCTGGCGATACGTATACAGGAACGCAGTGGTTTAGTGTACACAAAGCAAAAATTGTTGCTGAATTTTTGAATATTTTACGACCTGATGCTGTGGTAGGTATAACTAGATAATATTATATTGCGTTATGGTTTATAAAATTGTTCCGAAGTTAGATAACATTTTCTCATTCCTTTGTATTTATTCAAGTTAAATGCTATTCATTCTAGCAAGGTTAACTATGTATTATGTTCATGAGACCATTTATCTTTAATAGCTATACAAATATACAGCAGTTTATAGTTTTGCAAGGTAAACGCTTGTAACAAACAGACTCCTTACAATTTAAACGCTGAGACAGTTAACAAGAATACAATACAATATCCAAAAATAGAATTTGATTGAGGAAGTCAGATATACGAATTGCATGAAACGTATAAGGTAGTTGAATAGGTCAATTCAAAAATTACCATAAAAAAAGACGCAAATATGTAATTTAAATTAAAACAGCGTTAGCAGCTTTTACATACATAGGCGAAACTAGAAAATTGTTCTGTGAGGCGCCCGCGGGGACAAAGTGAAATAAAGTTGAGAATACAGGAGATCCGAGAGGCACAATCTCTCGGTTAAGGGTCGAAAGTAGAAATTTTTAGTTTTTATTTTTAGAAAACAATTTTTCCGTCATTATTTTACTATCTGGCGGTAGAAAATCTGGTTCTACGGAATGGAATTATCCTAAACTCTACGTATTATACCATCACCGTATGCTAGATGCAGGACCTAAATATCTTTTTTGTTTTCGCAACGAAATGTTGCTGCCCCTTATAGAAACTTTATTATACAGGATGTCGGGAATATACGTGTACAACGTGAGACTAGAGATTCCTTGGCTCAAAATAGATCGATTTGGGTCATTACATGTGATTTTCCAATGCTCCACCCGAAGGTACTACACTGGCCAGGAAGCGAGTTTTTGTTACCTGGAAAATTTTGAATTTTGCCGAACCCTTGCTGTTCCAAGCAAGGTAGGGATCTTTAACGTGCGTGACAACACTCACACACGGGACCTCCATTTTACCTCTCATCCGAACGAGGGTGTATTTTTGTGAAAAATGCTCGCCTAACATTTTTCAAGCGGACCGTGTCGGGATTCGAACCCGGGACCTTGGGCGTAGTAGTCACACACATACCACTACGCCACGGAGCCGCCTTCGATTTGGGTCAACTTACTCTATACACAAGTTGCTTTATTTAGCCGTAAAAAATTCTTGATATTTTAAAACAACTGGAAAATGCGTCGATATATTTTGAGCATTTTAGGGGTGCGGTTTCCATTTTCAATTGACATTTTGTGGTGCTGTATACAATGGTTTTAAATGCATACAAGTATCCCAAAAATGATGTATTGTATAAATATCTGACTATAATTTTTTTGCTACTTATGCAATGACTACCCTTTTTTTATGAGTAGTCGGCTTAATATGGAAACTTCTTTGTCTTTTGTCAGATTTTGATTAGATTATCGGTTTGCCAAAAACAAATAATTTCAAATGTCCGCATACATTCGTCATCATTGCTGCATTAAGTGTAAAATGGGGCAAATTAAAGAACAGTGTGTATAGTGATGCCGTTCGAGATCGAGAATTCTTGTTCGCGTCTCGATCTCGTCTCGAAATTCGAAACGAAATCGAGACGAGAAACGAAAATCTATTTCGAGACAAGAACGAGAAACACTTAACTCTCATCTCGATCTCGAGTCGAGAATTCTCGACTATTCTCGAGTTCTCGAAATATCCAGTACACAAAAACAAATTTCAGTAAATAAGGTAAAGGCTGTGTCAGTAAGAACTTCGGAATTCTTGTATTAAATAAAGTTCCTATCAAAATAAGAAGATGTTTTCAATGTGACAATTTAAAGAATTGAAACAGTTACATTTATTAAAAGAAAAGTTTGCTTCTTCAACTGCCTAGTAGCATCCGAAGAGCATCGTCAATGATATTGTGTTACTATAATTGTCTTCAACTGCAGTTCAATTGTTCAAATCTGCCAAACCCAACAAGAAATAAAATTAATAACTGACTTTACAATTCTGACTCCTGAAACTTTATGTACTTATTTATTGTGTTAGTTTTAATAGTTAGTTGTAAAACTATGCTATAAACACAAATTTTACTATTTGCAGTTTCAACTTTAAATTAAGATACAATCGTTTGTTACAATTAGCAATTATTAAATGTTTTTATGATTTATGAACGTAAATATATCACTTTGAAAGTTATTTTTAACAAGGAAGCAGTGTTAATTAAAATAAACAAATTATACATGATCAATTTGACTCCGTTTAAAGGCCGTTGTTGAATATTTATTGGAATATATGGGTAAGCTGTGAGAACTAAATATTTGTTCTAGTTTTACATTTATGATTTTATGATCTTGAGACAAAGCTTAAGCAATGTAGACATGGAGGTTATGTATAAAATAATACGCTTTCTCAGTAGAACCATTCCCTTTCCAAAAGTCTTAATCGTTTCTTGGCATAGTTGTTGAAAAATGTGTTTTGGCGATTGTACTTTCACTTTATGAAGCATAGCGATTATGTCGATAATTCAGGCGCACATTAAGAATACCTCGCATAACATTCATTACATTGTCCTTTTACAACTTATTTTGTTTGGGAATTTTGTATGGTTGTGTAAACTTGTATTCGAAATTTAGTAGTAGTTTTGTAGTGTACGTTGATGTACGTACTAGTTTAGTTTGGCGCGCGCTAGTAGAAGATATTGTTTGAAAGTAGAAATAAGTTGACTATACAAATTGTTTAGTGATTTGTTAGTGATTTCTACATATTTAGGTAGAGAGAATATTAGCGTATTCTTTCCCTTGTATTTGACCTTTCTTTGAACATTTTTTTGTTTGGTAAGGTCAGAGGTTTGGTTGGTGAACCTCACCGTTTGGGCAGTCACTAATAGGTGATGATATTTGAGAATTAGAGTTGGTATAATCAGTAGGGTGAAGAAGATTTTAGCCCCGAATGGTTCGGTTTTGTGTGAAAAGTTTTGTTTTGTGAAATATTTGTGTAGAAGTTTGAGTTTAGTAGAAGTAAAACTTCTAGCACTTTGAGTTGTAGTGGTGATGTGCACTCACCTCTATTTTTGTAAGTAACCTGTTGGTTAGTGTATTTTGGTTTTGGTTATCGCTTTGAGCTGATGTCATTTTGTATTAAGATGCTGTTTTGATATAGTAGTGTTTTTTTTTTGGTTAGTAAAGTTACTAAAACTTCAAGAAGTAGAGTTAGTACGTTAGGAAGCTGGGATATTTTATGTTGTGTTTAGTTCTAGTTAGCATGTACTAGCTTCAGATAGGTTTTTCTCAACAGTAGGTGTAAGAAAATTCTTGCTTTGATAAAAGAATTCCCTTAAACTTAAATAAATTTTTTTGTCCCGTGGAGTGTTTGACTTTTCGATTTGACTGCTCTCGACTTTGACCAATGCCGATTATGACTCGCCGATTTTGTTTTCCAATGGACGTTTGGTACACGTAGTTACCGGCACACTCAAATTTATATATATTAGTCCCCCTCGTTTTCATAATTCTCTCAGTCATTCTGAAATATGATTAATTAAGTGTACGTAATTCGTAAACTGTGATGTTTTGCAAATAATTGTGTTGTTAGTTGAGAGTTTGATAAAAGGTCTTATAAAAAAAAATCTTTTGTTTTTAGCTAAAAAAATTTTCGTTATAAAAGATTTTTTTCTTTTGGAAAAAGGGTAGTGTAACATGTTTAATTTGATCAGTATTTATTCGCATTGAATTAGGAGGATAATGCGCTAAGCGTGTTTTATTCTTTAAAAATGTTCCATATAGTACCTAATGGAACGCTTCGTTTTAATAATCTTCTTGTAGTAAAATATCTGTGTCACATAAAGTTATTTTGGCGAGCACCTCTAGCAATCCTGCATCTTACGTATTTCCCCATCTTTATCCGCGAGTCTTTAATACCGTCGCGATGATTCGTTTCTAGTTTGGTTCGTTAGTCGCTCCCTAGCAATCAATTCATCAAGATGTATTCCAGACTAGAGGCATGCGACCTTCGGTTGAATTATTTGTGTGAGTGGTTCAGGTCATGCTAGACTTGGAACAATTTCAGTAACTTCTACTAACGCGCGCCTACAAGAAAACAATAGAAAAGGACAAGTGAAGATTTTGGTTTTGTAAGTTATATGGTTTTGTACAAGGACATGAGATTGCAGACATGTGTTTGTGATTGCTGTCGTCCCAAGTTTGAAATGGCTTATAGTATTGTTTGGAACTGATGGAATTTCTGTTTGGATTTGTCTAGGAGAATCAGATGCAGTTTGGTTCGTTATTAAATTTAAGAAATTTTTGCATGTGTTTAGAATGTCGTTAGACTTTGGCAAACAGACGGTCATTTATAAAGCACGAAAGGTGCTATCATGTTTATGAACATATGATCTGTTTCATTTTCGATTATTGTTGAACTGGTTTTACAAACCGTAGAAAGAAATTTTGTCAGGTTAGGTTTATATATTTGTAAGCTTTGTTTCATTTGAACTTCAGATAAATTTCAAGGTATATTTTCGACGTTATACTTTTTTGTGATGTAGCAACATTTGACAGATGTTTGCCGTGAAAGCAGATGTTTCGTGCAGCTTTCCTAAAATTCAAATTAAACATTCTTCAATCTTGAAGTTAGCTTTTATTCACAGATAAATTATAAAAACTAAGTATAAAAATTTAAATTCGTTTAGTGACAATTGCAAAGTGTTTGCATTTGTGTTCACACAAAATTTTTGAGGTTATCAAAATTTATATACTTAATACAAGAAGTACTTGATAAGTAATCGCAGTGAACTTTTGTTTATTCTTAATTTGTTAAGTACATGGAAGTTTATTTCACTTCATTGCAAAATTTAAATACACGCTGCGTAATAATTATGAAACTGTAATCTACCTGATAAGATCTGCCCAGGATAGAAATGATAGTTCAATGCATTGTGGTTACAAATTATTTTGATCAAATATTTAAAACAAGCTTATGTTTAGAGAGCAGTCTTTTGCTTTAAAAAGACAAAAATTTGATTTTGTTATAAACGTTATTGTTGAGAATTTTATACCTGTTAAAAAGTTATGAAATTTTAAAAGAAAGTTTTTTAATTCAGTAAACAATTAGTTAAACTTTGAGACTTTTATTTTGGTCAAATGCGATCAAATCTGATAACATAAAGGTAGAATTTTTGGGTAATAATTTTGTGCCAATATCATATTGGATATACACTTTTTATTTTTGATACTTTTATAGGACACAAATGGTGTTCTACATTTTTATTTACTTAATCTTTGTAATTTCTTACAGGAGCTGCGTCTTATTTTTATAAGACAGGTTTTTGTTAACGAAGGCGATCGTTTTATCTTTGGGTTTCCACGTCCGCCCTTAGAATTGTGCTTTGCTCTTATCGTGATTATCTCAGGACTTGGTGGCGCCTATTTAACTTAGTTTAGCTTTGGTTTGCAAACAAAATTCGACTCCCCCCCCCCTTACTTCTTATTGCTCTACCCAGGAATAGACCCCTAGCTATGTCGGAAGATTTTTGTGTACTGGCGTCCATCAAACAACAACTTTAAAAATTCGTTTCACTGCCATCCAACGTGGGGGCCAAAAAACAAAAACAAAAAAAAACGTTACACTGGCGCCCAAACAACATCAAAAATACGTTACAAGCATCTGAAATGCGAATCTTCCCTGTTAAAGCAAATACGGTCGGTTCCTTGTCGTTTTGGTTTGTAATCTATAAGTATTGCTAATTCCGCCATAAATAATGTGTTTACTGCTGCATTGTCTACTGTTGTCCCGTGAATTTTGTGCTGTATGTTATGCTTTTTAAGTGAATGGTAAACAGTTACGGTAATATTTTTACCGGTATGAGATCTATTTGCAGGAACAAAATCTAATACTCGAGATTGTAAAATCCAATCATTGTCAATAAAATGAATAGTAATACCATAATAAGATTTATTGGATATTGGAGTTCAACCATCAACGGTAAGTGAAAAGTTAGAAATGTTTTTGCATGGACACTTTTAATATTTTTTTGCATTATAGCAAACTGTTTCAGCACCTTCTCTTTCGTCGCCGTTCGCTTAGGCAGTACTACGGTGTTATTTAACACATGAAACAATCTTTGTGTCGCATCGTCTTCAAAAAAACTAAAGGGTAAATATTTGGTTGCTATCCATCCAACCAACATTTTATCCTATTCCTGTTCCTTGCCGATTGACTGAAATAAGAAAAATAAGTTTAAGACCAATAACCAATTGATCATGATACTTTTGAGGTTTTACAATACTACGTTACTTATACGTTCTACTTACAAAAGTCTAAACTCTAAACGAAAGATATATGTAAAAAAAGCTAGAACGGCAAGAAATGAAAGCGATTTAGAAAACTGCCAGGTAAATTTAGAAATTGCAAATAGCAGGTACCACTAAATTCAATAACGATTATAGTTATACCCTTTTTATAACTTACCTTAAATGAGTTACTTCTATTTTTGTTAATCATCTTCAAAATGGGATTTGATTTTTGCTTAGACGTGGACGTTCCTGGTTCACAAAAAATACTGTTATAGACTCCAGCGTGTTTATACATTAGGTGTCTTTTTAAGCCGCTAGTATTAGAGCACTTCATTTTTATAACCGTACTGATTTTCTTTTCTAAGCTCAGTTTGTATGTCCTGGTTTTATTATTCCTGTCTTCCAAATTTATGTGGTAATAGTCGCTCACTTTTATTTTAAATTTTTTGCTATTTTTGCACTGGGTATAAAAGCTTCTTCCTGTACATTTGACGATATTGATGACCATGATTCGGTTATGGAAGAGAAAGTCATATCGGAATCGTAGTCGTACTGATTATTATCATCTAAGTTGGTGATGTTCGCACTACAACTTGAAAGAACAGAAACATACGTTCGATCAGAAAAGTTGTCATCGCTGCTATATGGTTCAGGATTATCGACTCCTTCATTTCCATCTTGCTGTTTATATGAAAAGTTACTTTTGATCTCTTCATCTTTCACTTTTAAATTTTAACAGAAGTTACAACCTCAAGTTAAAATGAATAAATAAGCAAATTCAGAGGTCAGATAGTTTATATATGCAGCAAAACACAAAAATATTAAAGTGAAAGCTTTTGGTTTTCGGTATATTTATAGTTTGTACTTCAAGGATGACAAGAATTTGTTGTTGGATAAATTGTTATTCTTCAGACATATATTAAAATGTCAAATTTTTTTTAAATAATCTTAATTCCTTAGACAGGACGTTGCAGTTATAACAATGGATTTCAGTAAAATAATATTATAGAAACTTATAAAAGGTGGATAAGAAAACAAAAGGCTTTTATACTTTTCGTACCATTTAACTAGAAAGCACAAAACAGGGTTCGGTATCCAATTTTAGCTATACAAGTCACATGGTTTCTTAAACAAGTACATTGTTAAACAAGTTTACAGGTTTTGCAAAATAAATATGAATCATAAATAAGAAAAACCAGCGATACTGGGGTACGTTTTATACAAAGCCACGATAATCCCTGAAAGAAACAGTATGTAGATGTAGCTGCTTAGCTTCGTATGTTAAGGAAGGTTATTCTTTTTAAAAGGTATGAAGTGATGTATGTGGTATAGAATATTTCAAACAATAGTTTGTTTAAATGCTTCTTCTTAGAAAATATTTATCTTTAGGTAAAAATGTGATCCCAAATTTTGTTGCATCGCCGTCGGTTGATGTATAATCGTAAACGTAATTTGTTGGGTACTTTAAAGATTCATGCAATATTTAACGATTTTGAAATGTGCTAGCGTATATTGGGCGAATTCAATGAACCATTTTTGGTTGAGACAAAAGAAGACATTTTCCCAAGACGATTTTGTTAATAAGCTTCATTTACAGCTGACAACTTATTGTAGCATGTGATAGATAAACCAAGTACATACCTAGTTATAAATTGCAATTTTAACCAGGACTAAATACTTGCAGAAAACAGTAATTTGAAATTTTATAGATTTTGCAAAACTATGGTAAAAGATTTTAAACCCTGACTTGTGCGCCACTTAGCCATAATATTACACGATTTTTTTAGTATAGTATACAATCTTTTGGTTTGAATGCGTTTAATTTACATTTATTGTTATAAGAAAAATGTTGAAATTAAAGGGCATTCTTAGTAATTTATTACTTTCAGCTAAAAGATTTTCAGTTCGTAATATTAAGAACGATTTAAAGAAAATACCTGAGATAGTGATCAAATAAAACGCAACCTGTTTTAAATTTATATTATCAGTTAATCAATGTAATCAATTTTTAGTACTTAGAGATAATAAACTGATTGCATAATTTATTTTTTAGTGTATACTTTCATTTTCCATAGTATTCAAATACAAATATTATAAGATAATTTTCGCTTGGTTGCTTCCAAACTTACGGGTTACAGTTACTAGCCACTCACAACAGAAGCAATTTAATTTTTTCCAGTTTCAATATTTAAAACCGCATATAGGTACTATCTGAATGTATTGTTCACATAGCAATTGGTGGTTCAAAAACATTGTTGCAACTTGCAGAGACGAGACGAGAACGAAAAGTACGAATTTTCGTTTTGTTCTCGTCTCGCGGCATCACTAATTCCCGAACAGTTGTTTATATAAGGTGTCGGAAATCGCTGATGTACCTGCTCTTGTATCCAACTTCTGATGACTGCATCTTTGTTTCTGGGCTGTAAGTGTACATCCAGGTAACGTCTCAAGAAACGTTGGATCTTTTCACTGACACATTTCATCTTCAAATCATGTGACAGTATTGTGTGAATGGATTCCTGAGAGATCCACACTTTTTGTGTCAACTCGTCGATGGTCATTTTTTGGTATGATCTGATTAACTGTTTCATTTGCTTAATAATTTCTTTGTTTCTGGAGGTTGAAGGTTTCCCACTGCGGTTTTTGTCTTTCAGCAATACATGTTCACCCCGAAATCTTGACAACCACACGTAAACGGCTGTTTTGTTTAAATAATCGTCACCGTAAACTGTTTGCAAAGCTAACGAAGTCTCTAAAGCGGATTCCCCAATCTGTTTTTTGCTCGAACTTCAACATCGCCCCAACTAATCATGTCACAGTCTTACCTTCAGCTACACTGCTGTCACACTGCTGTCACATTGCTGTCACACTGCTGTCACACTGCTGAACACACTGCTGTTAAATTGCCTGTAACAAAATAAAATAATTTTACGACATTCCGGGAACATTCTACCTGACTCTCGTATAATTTCATTGTTGAGCATGAAATCATAGCTATATAAGGATTACGTATGGAATCTTTTCTAATTCGTACTTTAACGTTTAACGTCATACACTGTATGAGTGTAACTAAATAAAGCATTACAAGACATTATTTTAGTATTGTGTTAGAAGATGTGCTACAGAGAAAAGCGTTTCGACCCCCCCAGGTGGTCATACTCAGTAGCAGAACTTCAAAAAACAATTAAAATTTTCAATTAGCTCTCGGAGGATATTATCTTCACTAGACAAAAATGCAGTTTTTCAACAAACAACTTAATGTTGCTTGGAACACGACGATATTCTCCTAACCACGTATACAGATAATTCTTTTTCTTTTTTATTTGACTGAAAATTTTATTATCTTAGTTCAGTTTTATTTAACTAACGGCTTGGTAAAAATTTGTATTAGGTTATACTTAATATCCTCAAATATCTTTAATGTAGTTAAACAAAAGCTACAAGGCGGCTAGAATGCAGAATAAAGCTGAAATCAGTTAAATAGTTCTCAACAACTGTGCAGTCAGAAATATATTAAACGGGTGAAATTAATTCCAGTAAAAATTTTAACGATCACGACCGATTGTAGTACAGTAACAATACTTATAAAATATAAAGTTTCACAAATGTTCAGCAATATTTTAGGTTTGAGACTGTTCCTCTTAGCGTCCATTAACAAGATGACCTAGAAATTGATCCAATTAAACTCGCTTTTTGTGCCTTGCCCGAACAGCCTATTATATTAATGTCTTGTAAGAGTCAGCAATATGCAAACCCTCTCGGTATTATCTTAAAGGAGATTTGAAGATATTCGAGTGGTTACAAGGCGTTAGGGGTTGCTGACACGGAATAAGGTTGTCGGATTATTCTATAAACCCTATTGATTACCAAAGTGTAGTATTTGCATAACGGAAAGGGAAATTGAGGACGTTTCTAATAATAATTCAATAAATTTTTCCTTGTAAATCCCATATTAAATTAAGGTATATTGGTTCTCAAATAAGTGAAAATCAGTTCTGTATACGCCAACTGCTATTGGAGAATCCAAAAATTAATAGACAACAATCCGGATGACAGTGAAGGAGTTGTGTAATTTTGTTTCAAGATTGATGGCCTTTTTTAGGTGTATCCTTGTAATAACATTGAATGTCGGCTAGAGTAATTTGGAAAAGTTACGAAATCGCCTCAATTGATTGCCATAGGAATTTAAGGGTTTCTATAATAATTGTTTAAGAATAGATCAACTTCCGCTTGTATAACTACAAGTATATTTGAGTAGTAAAAGTACACTTTATAACAGCTTTTAAAAATATTAAAGTTGTTACGTTCTAATTTTGTTAATTCAATACCCGCTCGAATAAATTCCGTTTCTACTGTTAAATCCTTCAACATAATTAATAATAAATACGTTCTCTAATAATTCCTCAACTTAAATCTAGTTGCATGAAACGACAAGTTTATGCTACAATTGAATAGTTTACATACTGTTTTAGGTACCCATTATCTTGGTATACATTACGACCGCGTATAATTACGTCTCTTGTGTTTCTCATTTAAAAACTTGTCGAGATGATAGATCCTACTACTATTTAATGGCGTGTTTTCCAGTTTCAATCGCGCTTCGATAAGCGAGGAATTGCAGTTCGAATTCGTGTCATTTGAACCAATGTTAAATTTGATTCTGCAGCTTGTGCGTCGAAATATTTTCTACATTATTTGTTACTGTATTTCAAACGCAATGCACGTTTGCTTTTTTTGTTCGACAACTAAGAGGTGTCTTGCGTGTATTGGCGAGTTTCCCCGCGCGTACCCATTCTAATCAGATTCTCTTTTAAGCTTTCTTTAGCTAGAGGCCAAATGGGTTCTTTCTTTGTGTAGGCCCACCTGTTCGTTCACGTGAACCAGCTGCTTTTGTCTGTGAATCGCTGCTGTAGTTACGATGGCAGGATGAATAGATCCTGAATATCGCGGCGTTTCTGTGTTGATTCACCCCCCGATGGATTGCAAGCAAAGTATCCGGACACCTACAGGTATGCAACTCCTTTTCTTTTGTGTGTCAATGGCATATTCTGTATCAGCGTTTGGTGTATTTACGTGATAAGAAACGTGACATTGTAGGACTATTGTTTGTGATTACCAATCGATATTATCGTTCTACAGGTGTAATGTACCATTGTAAAAAATGTTGGACAGACACACGCTTATTCTTTTATACTGATTGGTTTATTTTACCAACGGTACTATGTACAATTTAAAAGATGTCTGACAAAAGCTCTCACACGTTAATTCTTTCCTACTGATTAGTTTATTTTACAAAAAGTATTAGGTGAAATTTTAAAAACACTTGACAAAAGCTTTCATATATTGATTTACTTCTGATTAATTTTATTTTGGGTAAAATACGAGATGCGCACTTTGTATCTAGATTCCTAAATTGTCCGTATAATATAATTGTTCGCTGTAAAATAGAAACTCAAAATTTATTTCTTTCGCTTATTTGTACAGAATCCTTTATTTATTTTTATTTGTCAATAAATAATCGTGGTCGACGTGCTTTACTTTTTTGTTTTTAGTACTTTCAATTTCAGTCCGAGTTACTTACATCATTTCCCTTTTGAATTTTGAATACTACTTGTTTGTCTTTGATCAATTGATAGGAATTCACCTCTTACTTCGGATAAACCTGTCACTAAATTTTCTTGGACCATCTTTATCTTATCTTTCACTTCCATCCTTACCTCATCGCTAAATACACTCCAATTACCTAGTATCGACTTTTTATCCCATCAATTCTCCCCTCCATTTGTTCCAGTCGTTCCTTAACCTCTGTTTGGGATTCCCTTAGCTCTGCCCTTACCTCGGCCTGTGATGCATTTAACTCTGCTTTTACCTCTGCCTGTGATGCATTTACCTCGGCTTTAAACCCCATTAAAAACTTCATAATATCTTCCATTTCCAATTTTTCGTGTTTCTTCATTTCTCCTTCAGTTGGTCTGTCTATGTCATTATCAGTCTCGTATTCTAAACTCATTATCTCTGACTATATATGTTCTTGTGTTATTCGTCCCTGCTTGTCTGATTTTTCAATCTCTATTTACTGGTGAGCCCTATGTTCAAACTCAACCCCGTATACATTCCCTGATCTAGTTAATAACTTGTCTTTTTCCATCGTTTTATATTTCTTTGCATGTATACTGTATAATCTAGATTGCCCCTTGGTTCCTTTTGAAACCCTAACAAAAAAACTACATTTCAAATCACAACCCTTTTGTCAAATCGAGCCCCACACTTGCGACGCCATGTATTTTGCGCAACAAACGTATTATTTTTTTCTCTTAGTCAACCGGTTAGCACAGTAAATAATGAGATACACTTCAGAGGGGGTTCATATGTATATCAATTTGAAAATTGTACAAATATTGTTTTTTTTAAATTTTTAGGTGTTTTATATTTTAGAATAAAACTGAGCTAATATACCGAACGTTGAAAGTCTGTAATGAAACATAGCTATATCAGTTATAGTCAGGACTTTTTCAAATAATTTATATGAAATTTTTACTTAGAGTTTTGAATTCCAGTACAATGATTTTGTCACAACTATCTTATGCTCTTATTGTAAATAGCTTTTTTTTTGCAATATTTCGAAACCTTGTACGGGATTCCATAACTGAATATGATAACGTCCGGCTATTGCTCCACTTTGGTTCACTAATTTAAAAACATTCCCTCCTGCAAAAATTTTACTAAATTTTAAAAATCTTGTATAGGGAAAAAATAACTTTGCACAATTGTTTTTTTATAATTCACCATAATATATTACAGAAAAACGTATTTGATATTTTATCTTTCAATTTTAGTATTTTGTTTCTACTATACGGAAGCAAATATCGAATTTCTTTTAGCGGCACAATCATTCAATAACAGTTGGATTTATTTGGCCAAAAGTGCGGGGCTGGTGTAATTTTCTTTTTATTTAATTTCTTTATGGTTATTAGGTTACCGATCTCGGACTTTCGGCACAAAATAGCACAACTATAGCACAACAGGTCACAATCAAATACAACTGAGCGTTCAAAAAGTGCGGGAGATAGGTTTTGGGCCTTTGAGAGCTTCTTTCTAATAATACTTTATTTCTAAATTTACACTCCTATCAAGTGTATTTTAATTTATACAGAAATTACAATGGAATTTTGCAAGTGGTTATGTTATATTTATTAACGTTTTATCAATTAAAAATAATTAAAGTTACTTTTCAGCAATTAATTAACTAAACTAAATTGAGTAACTTGAACAGCCAACAATGTTAAAGTTGTGAAGTTCGAGACTGACTGGCCATCTTGGGTTTCTGAGGGTATTTATGCTATCTCTGCCCCTCACATTGTTTGTGGAAACTGCAGATCTCATGTCTGCTATTTCTTTATTCAATACAAAGTATTATTTCTTAGTAATATTAATTCTAACAATAAGTTTCTTATAATCTATTGTGGCCTGCACCTGCAGTGTCATGTTGTAACATGTCAATTCGCCGTCGCCTTGCCTGTTACATTGAACATCCCACCTTCTTGCATATAAGAGTATTCTTCATTTTAACTTTATATTAATACCGTTTACAATCACAAGTTAGTCTTGAGTTCTGTAACATTTCCCTGTAGTATTATAATATAATACACTAATTACGGTGATCTTTACTTTTAATTTAGTATTCCTCCTTTTGTATAAATAATGTTAATAACTATGATCAGATGTAATTTTCTAATTGATAAACCTCTGAATTATGTCCCTAAATACACAACTAGTGTATACATGAATCTGTCATTTAGGATGGTTTTCCTGTTTGTCCCTCTCTCAAAATGTGTGGTTATCTTCGAACCAAAATAAATTTTCGAGCTCTTGATATCTGACTGCCTTCTAGTGCACATGCTGTTTCCCGATAATGAATTTTCTTCTAAGGCCAAGATGACGTACTTGGTATGTAAAAGGTGTCTTTTCTTTTATTCTTGTTGAAGTACAAAAATATCGTTTTAGAATATTAATATAATGTAAACGAAGAAAGCTGACCTGAATAACCCATTTAAAATGTTTAAGAATGGTAAGTTGATTACAGATTGATTTTCTGAGTGTTCCTCGCGGCGTATTACAATACTTCGTTTTTGTAACACGTTGATTTTTAGGGTTCTCTGCTGGGTTGTTTTCTGATGGAATATTCTCTGCTGGGTTGTTCTCTGGTAAGTTATTCTCTGGCGGAGTGTTTAACTATACATGCTATGCTATTTAAGCCTATGCATAATTTCTACCTACAAATATTATCTATTATAGTACAAGAATTTTATGTTGCCGTTTAATTACTTTCTAAAAATAAATGAAATGTACGTTAACAAAACATATGGTTGTGGAACAAAAGGATTGGCTCTTACAAAGTTGAAGTTTGAGGTTAACAACCAAACTAAATATGGATGGTGTTCATCTTATTAAAACCGTACGAAGGAACTGAACACTTCTATATTTCTGAACAAGTCGGAGCTCAATACTTAAGTATACGTTTCTTACAAATTGCATAAATACAGGAAGGAGATTTATATTACTTAGTTACTTACTTACTTATTTACTTACCATGTGCATGTGTTTCAGTTTTAATCTCTAATATCTTGAAAAATAAAATTTAAAGTTTTACGTTTACTTACTTATTATCTTAACTAATTTAATATTACATTTGCTTTCCTGGTATAACCTTACAAGTGAAAACATAAAAGCTTTCATGAAACTTTTTGTGGATTATGAGGTTATATTCAATTTAAATGTTTAATACAAATTCTATTAACTATGTTAAATACAACAAAGCGTATTTATGATTTCTTTTTACTTAGAAAGTTAATTTAAAATTGTGTCTAAGTCTAAGTACAATAATAATTTGAGATTTTCTAGTATCTTATCTGGTAGAGTTTAAGACATTTTTAAAATTATGAGAGAGTAGATATCTATACTACGCTTAGTGATTTTTACACATAAAAACTTGGTTGTAAGAAAATAAGGAAATATATTTTGTTTTTATAATGTTATTAACTAAACGTCAATATACAAGTTGAATGAAGGTATTTTCTTTTGTCATGTTTTAAATTACATCCCTATAACTAGTCTGGGTAAAATTTAACTATGTTTTCAAAACATCTAAGAATAAAACCCCCTGAGATATAGTCTTTTGCAATCTACCGCAGCCACAAAAGGTCGATGCTAGTCCTGCCAGAGGTTTGTTTAGACTCTGCTGTACACCCATTCCTACCTGTAAAAAGGAAGGGTGCATTGTTACGTCTGGAATACAAAGTATTCACATCCGTTCTCTTGTCTGGTTTATGAACTTCCATTAACCTTTTGTAATATGTCTTTCAATTATTTATTGTAACAATCTAACTTAAGATTTAATAATTCCATTTCATTATCTATATATCCTAATTTGGAGGATATGTAACTCGGGGCTACAAAAAGATTTTTTTTGGTATTTATCTCGAATACGCATTGAGTTACAGAGTTGTGGTTTACGGCACAATACGACACAAACGCAGCACAATGTGGCACAATCAACAAAAATGCAAATTTCGAAAAGTGCGGAGCTAACTTCGCACACATCATTTGCTAGTCTATCAAATGATAGCTCAAACATTATTATACCGATAAAAGCTAATCACAAATACGATTTTTCAATTAATTACTGCAACAATCAATGTAAAATAAACAAACTTCCAACTAAATCTTTGTAAGTAATATAAATTATTTTTCTCTTCAATTGTAAATATTCAGAAATTCTGAATTTAGTACTGTGTTGTTTTTAAACAAGAATGTCACAATGTATGTATATTGTACTCCGACAGACAAAGATAACCAACCACCCATTTGATAAACATTTGTTTTGATAAGCAAAACAATATGTGCTTTATGAAGTTGAAATGAAGGAAGCAGTTACCAGATGAGTGAATGAGACAAACTTTAAACTTGATTATTTTACGCGAGCGTTAAAACTACACCTGCTTGCTATCAGTTGCCTGGCCTTTTAAAACGAAAGGAATAAATGTGTTTTAATGCTTAAAATAGCCTTGGATAGATACAACAAAACTTTATGTAATTTTCAAATAGTACCAACCCAACTATACGGATAGGAAATTTGTATGAAGGACTATCTTTCGTACACTTTCTACAAGCGCAATTTCTTGCACGCTGCGAGATAGATTTTGGGCCTTTGGGAGCTTCTTTTTAAAAGTTTTCTTTCCAAAAACACTTCTACCAAATTTATTTTTACAGTAATTACAAAAATGATTCAACAACTTGTACATTATATTCATTATCGTCTTCTTATTAAAATAATTGTTATTAATTGTGGTGAGTAGCTTGAACAACCAACAATGCTAAAGTTCGAAGTTCAAGACTGACTGGCCATCACCGGCTCCTAAGGGTATTTATGTAATCTCTGCTCTTGTATCATCTTGTGGAAAGTGCAGATCTCATGTCTGCTACTTCTGGATAATATACAATGTATTACTTGTTAATAATCTTAATTAATACAATTGCTTTTTTATGGTACATTGTTACCTGCACCTGCAGTAACATGTTGCATCTGGAATACAAAGTAGTTGCTTCCGTTCTCACATCTGATTATAAACTTTCGTTAACCTTTTATAATGTGTCCTTTAATTATACAATGTGACACTCTATTTCTTAAAACTTGATAATTATATTTAAATTCGTATACATAGTAATTGAGGGATATGTAACTCCTCCCGGCTTAGACAAAAATTAAGGGTTGTACTTAATTTTTAAAACTCATTGTCCCTAAAGTTTCATTTGTAGTTTTTTTGTTCACATTTGTTTCTTTGTTCTTATAGCTAAGGTACATTTTATACAATAAATGTACAATTAAAAAAATTATTACAATGGTCAATGAAATTGTTCAAACACTAATATTGTCGTAATGTAACTTTGGCACTTTTAACTCACTTAAGTGTTCCTTACAAGTGTCCGTTAATTTTACTGCGTGGTTGAGATCGTCTAGGTCTAGATGTTTTAGTTGCATCGGTTTTTTGATAATTTTGTTGTCTTCAGTTTGAGGAATCTTGAACCGTAGTTTGGATAGATTTGCAAATTTCTTCGTCACTGTTGGGTTTTGATATACTCGAATAATTTCACTTTTTAATTTTTTAAGTGGCAATCTTCCTTTATGGTAATCACTGTGCTTCCAATTAAGGTTGAATTGTTTTCGTCTTGATTGCAATTGGCGGTTGCTATTACTTCTTGGGAAAATACAGCAATCCATTTGTTGTCCGTAACTTTTTTTTGAATTTTCATGTCTGTAACTTGTACTGGTATCGGCACACAATTCTCGTAATGATTAGAGAATCGTAATAATTGTACTTCACAAGGGATATCCGTTTGAATAGCTGTTGTCGTTAATGATTGACATAAGTAATGGCTGGGTGCTACTTCTTTACATTTTTCATTTGTAAATCCATATCTAAGTTCATTCAGGGAAAGGAACTTGGTTTGGGGATAATAACTTAATATTGACTGGTAACTTTCATAGGGAAAGCAAATAAATGATAATAATTGTAATTATTAATCTCTACAATGGGAATTTCTATTAAAAACGTAATTTCATGATTCTTCACATAACCATTTACTATGGCTATTTTTTCAAATATAAGTAAGTTATATTCTGTTACTTCAGAGGGTAATTTACTACGAGTTATAAGTGATCTAATTCTTAATAATTCGTTTAATAAATTAAGTAGTTCTATTATACTAGCATGTAAGGTATTTAATTTAGCAAATGTTACAGCATTTTCTAGTGTAGTTAAAATTTGTTGCATTGATTGAGTGTTAAATCTTATTAAATCTAGCATTTCTAGCATTGTGGTTTGCATGGTACTTTCAAGAGTTAGTATCTTGTTTGTTATACTGTCTTGGTTCTTTACTAATTTTCGTAGTGTATCGTTAAATTTTACTATGGTTGATTGGGTTAAGGAAATTTGGTTTTTAACAATAGTTTTATATCGCGCTGGTTGTCAATAAATTTTCGTATTGCATAGTTGTATCGTTCAGCATCTTGGTTGTCTAAATTGCCTATGAAAGCTTTTATAATATTACCTAATCCGTTAATAATTCCTCGTTTCTGTCTTGTGGTTTGGTCTGTTGGTAGTAATCGATTGAATTTATCGTTTGTATTCATTAGGATGTTTTCCATTATGCTTTTGTAATTAAGCACTTCTATCACATACTTTTTTCCGAATTTGGCTGTGTCCATTAATTTTTTCAAGTTGTCGTAATTGTCTTTAATTATATAAAATGCTTGTTTTAATTCAGTTAAAGCAAATTTCTGTGCGAAAGTCTTATAGCCTACTGTGTTTAGCAATCTTCCCAATTTTACTGGTAGTATAACGGGGTTGTATTTTGTATTTTCTATTATTATTTCGTTGTCGTCCGTTCTACCTAGGTGGAAGTTGACGGCAAGGGTGATGGTTGTCTATCTGAAATTACAGGGTGTCTTAAATTCTTCTAATGTATGTATCTTGTGGTTTTTCCGTTGTCTCCTACTGCTAAATTTCTATTTGAGATCTTTTTGATTTTAAACGTACCTAAATTTCTGGGTGCCGTTTTGTGTCTTTTACTTTTAAAATTTCTCTCGTACACGGTCTGTCCTACTGAGAATCTGTTCATTTTGGCTTTTTCATTGCGAGCTTTTATAATACGTTCCTTATCGTTATCTAATTTACTTTTGATGTTATTATGTGATTGTTAATTTTTCCTTGTGGTCTTTGGCGTACTGTTGATGTGTTTCTTTATTATATTGTGTATCATAAGGGTTGCGAGATTCTTAGTGTCCTAATGTTAATTGGAGAGGTGTATAGTTAGTTGGAAAATGAATTGTGTTGTTATAAGCAATTAGGGTGTATGGCATGTTCTTTTTTACAAGTTAATCTTAAAAGTCTTATTTGTTCTAATAATGTTCAGAGTAATCGTTCAATTAATTCACTCGATTCGGGGTGATTTTCTGTAATAAAATGAATATTTGTTTTATAAAGTTCTAAGGTATTTTGAATGGTTTCGTTTCTGAAATCGCTTCCATTATCTAAGGTTATTGATTCGGGTGTACCATAAAATGTAAAGTATTGTAGAAATCCATAGGTTACATCAGTGCTGTTTTTTGAAGTAATGGGTATCGTTTGGCCTACTTTGGTGAATGCGATAAAAGGTTCTGGGCTTCTACTACTTAAGTGTCTGCATCTTATTTTTGAAAAGGTTTGTCGGGTGTTTTAGTTAGCAGTAAGGGTACTTTTGGTGGTGATCTGTCGTATTTTGCTTTGTCACATAATTCATATTGATTAATAAAATCCGTGGTTAATTCCTTCATGTCTTTGAAATAATATCTCCTTATGAGTTGTTTTAGGATTTCTTTTACTCCACGATGATTGGTTTTACCTTCGTGTTGGTTTCGAATTACATCGTTTATTTCGTCTGGGTCATCTATAGTTATTAATTTTCGTGTACTTCTGATAATTTCGGGTCCTGAATTATTAAGCAATCGAATATATAATTCGGAAAATCATTTGTTCCGTTGTGAAATAAAAGTAAAAACGTTTTATTTTCCGGGGTATACTCTTTCAGAACTTTAATTATTTGCTCCTCGTTGTCATCTTTTGTTATTTGGATTTGATATATTTTCCGGTTGTCTATTTTTGTATATTTTACAGGGTCGGGGTTGGTTAAAACTTTGGTAACTATAAATTGGTTTGGTATTGTATGTATTGCTTCGTTTAAAATTTTAATTGCAGTTTTTGGTTCGTCATTTTGCGTTGAATGTATAGTTTCTATTGCATTCAGTTGTATTCTGCTCAATGCGCCCGCATTATTATTACACCCTTCTTGTATATGATTTGTAGTCGTACTATTCTAATCTAATCCTCCATCCCTGTAATTTTGAGTTTGGTTCTTTGAGTTTGCATAACGATACTAATGGTCTGTGTATATGTAAAATTTCCTTCCATAAAGATATTGCCTACAATATTTTATTGCCCAAATTATGACTAATAGTTCTTTTTTAATAGTGCTATATTTTTGTTCCGTTTCGTTTAATGTTCGTGATGCGTAGCTGATTGGTTTATCGCTACCTACTTTTTCTTGACTTAATACTGCGCCTAAAGCGACATTGGATGCATCTGTTGTTAATATTTGTTTGCAATCGTTCCATTCCGTGAGGTCATCCCTACTAGCTATCAATGTTAATTCTCTGCCCGTAAACTTACTTAGGAACAAGCGTAAAAGCCTGATGTTGCGGCCAACGTCGCGCTGTTTATAAAATGATTTAAGAAATGTCTCACAAGCAGTAAGGAAAATACCTAATAAAGCTTGATTACCATCGTACATTGGAATTGAATCTAAATATAGTCTCAGGTTTTTAGTATTCATCTTTATAAATTTTATTCTCGGTTACCGTAGTAAAGTTTGTATTAAAGTTATTTAAAGAATCACTTATCGTTACGTATATTGCGTGTAATTATAAACTTCGACTATAATTACATCGACTTCAGACTTCTGCTGAATAACTGTTTCGTTAAATTGTTGCAATAATTGTACATAAATGTGTGCAATTATAAACCTTTATAATATTATCAAGTTTCAGATTTTCTTAATAAATTATTTCAGTAATAATTACTACAATAAATTGTACAAAGAACTGTGTATAATTAATTATACACCTTTGATATAATAAGGTTATGACTTTAGCTGAGTAAATTATTTCAATAATAAACTGTGATAATAAATGTAATAATAACTTGTGCATAAATGCGTAAAATTCTCTTGTTTCAAATCTTACTTGCTAATATCAATATGCAATTGAAAATGGTTAGGAAAATGAACTTATGGTACTCACAAAAGTTTAATTGCCAGTTCCATTAGTCTTCCTTTTTTATTGGGCTTAGTCGATTTTGTACTTCCTCCAATTGTTTGATATTTTGTTCCAGTAAAGAATTGAGGTTCACGGCTACCAGTTCCTCGATTTTGGATTTGCTAGTGCCCATCTGGAATCTGTTCCGACTGTGTCAGATAGGTTTTGGGCTTTTGGGAGCTTCTTTTTAAAAAGTTTTCTTTCCAAAAACACTTTTATCAAATTTATTTTTACAGTAATTACAAAATGATTCAACAACTTGTACGTTATGTTCATTAACGTCTTCTTATTAAAATAATCAAAGTTAATAATTACTAATTTTGGTGAGTATCTTGAACAACCAACAATGCTAAAGTTATGAAGATCGAGACTGACTGGCCATCAGCGGCTCCTCACGGTATTTATGTAATCTCTGCTCTTGTATCATCTTGTGGGAAGTGTATATCATGTCTGCTACTTTTTGATAATATACAATGTATTACTTGTTAGTAACCTTAATTATTACAATTGCTTTCTTATAGTTCATTGTAACCTGCACCTTTAGTGTCATGTTGCGTCTGGAATACAAAGTAGTTGATTCCGTTCTCACTTCTGATTATAAACTTTCATCAACCTTTTATGTGTCCTTCAATTTTAAAACTTAATAATTATATTTAAATTCGTATACATATTAATTGGGGGATATGTAACTCGCGAATACGTTATATTTGTCTTGCACTTACAAAACAATTAATTATCTAGCGAAGAAGATCCAATAATGTACAGTAATCTGTAAAAGATTAAATGTATAACCTTCTGGGTACTATCGTAGTGCCACCAAGCAGACATAGGACTTTTGAGGTGTGTCCTGGGTGTCACTGCCTACTAAGAGATACACTCAAAGTAGAAAGCTTTTGTTTGTCAAATTGAAATATTTGTAAGGTTAGGTTATTAATATTAATGGCATTATTGTATTTTTTAATCTTTAATAATTTTAGAAGATTTAATTAACAAATGACATGACATAGCACACCACGGAATTTTAAAGTTGCTTAAAAATGCTTTGTTCCTTCAGTGTACTTTAAAACAAATAGCTTTCTGATTGGTTCCATATGTTGTTGTTGAAAATTAGTTCACATATTTTCTGGGTCCTATGTTTGCTTGGTGGCACTGTTCTTACGAACAAAGTCGATTTAATGCGAATTTGATTTTGATTGATAGCTGTGATTTTTTTAAATCTTTGATAAAAACGGTATTTTATATCTACTGTAGTTTGACGAGGAGCACTAATGTTTTTAATGCCGACATCGGAAAACGACACGCACTTGGGCGATAAAGTACCTTATAGTAAGGCGACACGAGCGTTTTTTAACGTTCAACTTGCTACGTGTAATGTAGAAGAACGACTCTTTTGAGTTAGGCACGAGCCAACGAAAGAATAATTGTTTGGATTGGTTCTTACGGGTTCGCATAGGTTAGGGTTAATTATGTATAAGCCAGGGTGGCATTTGATAATTTGTTCAAATGATATGCTATCTACATATCTAATAAATTATACTACTAAAAAAAATTTACAATGGTATTTTCAGGAACCATCGATTTATTATTCAAAAACTATTTAATATTGGAAAGCTGCCACAAGGTGTTTGAATCTGGTATATCCTGAGATGCTATTAAATCTTTGTTTTACATGCATCATTGTGTGATTTTTTCATCTCCATAGGTAGCTAGTAACGTTCGCGCAATAAGTATGCAAATATTGATATATAGAAAAATCCATTTCAATTTTAGCTAATTTAGAAACAAACCGTACTATGAAAAAATACCCTTAAAAATGTAATAGGAGCTGGAGTAATTTACAGTTTCGAAAGGGACAAGTTCGGCGTAAGGTTAAATCAGGGTCATTGTTGTTTCGAGTCACATGGAGTTCAGAAATTTCAATAACCACAAAATCATAAAATGCTAAAAATTAAGGATTGTTCTCAGAAACTAAAGACATTAAAGTTATGTGGAGTTTTAACCGAAGAGAGAAATAAAACGATTGTGCGGAAATAAGCTAGACAAGTACAAAATTATGCGTGAATAACAACGGATGCATACTGTCGAAGGTCATTGGCCATTCGACAAAAAGACAAGAAGGAATATATGATTTAAGCGCAACGGACGGATGTGTTTAGAGACTAAGGCCCTTAGGTCGGTTGCGAATTGTATTGAGCTTAGTTGGAGGAATTGACCAGGAAGTTCATACACGCGTGTTGTGTGGAAATGAATCGCAACTTTGGTTAACGCTTGAAAGTAACGGAAATACGAACTTATATATATAATTATAATTGGTTCATAGAACGATGGAATTAGTTATTTACATATAAGGATAAAAATATTAGAAAAATGTTTGAAATTTTAAAATGCGAAACATACGTATTAAGTGAAACACAAATTTTAACTATAAGAGGTATTGTTAGAAAATTGGTGTGTTTAAATTTAATTCCTTTAATGGACTTTGCAGTGGTGGACACAGAAGTTGGAATTGTGCTACGCATTTCTAAGTTAGTTGTTCGTCATTTCCAAGTAGCTGACCTTTATATAACATCGTATAAGACAATTTAGGAATCTGATGTAATGAAATGGTGGTATTACTTTTATTTTAAGGTTTTTTAAGCGTTCTGGTAATAATACCTGGCCAGAAGAGGTTAAATTAGGTTTGGTTTTCTTTTACAGTTAATGTACATGTAATGATATGTTTTGAAGTTTACTATTAATAGAGTCTGAAGTAAAATGGAATTTTATTTACAGTTAGTTATAAGATAGGTAAGATGATCATCGTGAGAGGATATCCAGTTACCTTCAACGATGAAATTATATTGCTATGATATGACTCTTTTACGCCAGTTAATCTTGACAGCAAGTAAAACCTTTCAAAATAAGTTGTATTTATTTAAAGTAGTTTTATCTTTCGGCCATTTTACCTTTTTACATTTTTATTATTTTTTTGAATCATTTCTTCATGGGAATCCACTCTTACAAAGGTGCAACTTTAAAATTGTTACGGAACTCCCGCCGCTTCTAGGCAATTTAAAATTAATTCGTAACGCCATTTTACCCGTAGCAAGGTCTAGTAGAAAACTAAGCGTTGGTAAATCGTCAAGCAAATATTTTACCAACCAATTATTTTACTGACGGTATTTTTGACGCAGCTTAAGTAATCATATCTTGTACTTTAATTGGTAAAGAATTTCTCGCAGTTTACTTGCCATACACAAAATTTTTGAGCGCACATAATTCAAAAGAGGAATATCTGAATAACTTCTAAGGTGAGAGAAAGCTAGACACTGATCATTTGTTCAACCCCTTTGAGATTCTTTGTGAGGTTATCGCCAATTTTGTCTTGATCGCTTTTTATGAGGTCGCCTTAGTACAAATATGCCGCAAAAGCAAGTGTATTCAAGCTTTAAACGAGGTTTTAGAACCAACCAGTTGTTGAAATATTCAATATAATTTAGCGGTTTAATTTCTTATCATTAAGTTTTAATAGTGGTTTCTAATAGTAGCATGTGATCGGCAATTACATCCGTGGACAAACGTAATACAGTATGAATCCGTGTATTTGGTTCTAAGTAAAATATTTTGCACATGTGGCACATTTGACCTTTCAGTGCTCCACCCAAAGGATATGCATTGGTCAGAAAGCGTGTTTTTTACCTGAAAATTTTGAACTTTGCCGAACCCTTGCTATTCCAAGCAAAGTAGGGATCTTCAGCGTGCGCGACAGCACTCACACACGGAACCTACATTGTACCTCTATTCCGAACAAGGACATTTTTGTGAAAAATGTTCACCTAACATTTTTCAAGCGGTCCGTGTTGGGAATCGAACCCGGAACTTTGAAACTAGTAGTCGTATGCGAACTGAACTAATCCAAGTAACCGCCCACCCCTCTATAGACTTACATTTGATTTTACAATGTTTCACCCGAAGATAATAAATTGGCCCTAAAGCGAACTTTTTACTTGGAAATTTTAGATTTTGTTGAACCCCTGCTATTTCAACCAAGATAGGGATCTTTAATGTGCGTGACAAACTCTCACACGGAACTTGCTTCTACCTTTCTCCAGAACAAAAGCGTATTTTTGCAAAAAGCGCTTGCCTATCATTTTTCAAACGTACTTGTCGGGAAGCGAATCTGGAATAGTGGGCTTAGTACTGACACGCGAACGAACCAAGCTACGGAGCTGTCTTACGTTTGAGTACCATCGGATCAAGATTTTAAGTTTTGGCAGTAGTTGTTGTTCAAGATGTTGGCATGATTTTGTCAGCTGGTCCAATAATGTCGCGGAGAAATTTGTAGTGGGTGGTTGCTTCTCAACATTAGCACACCCTGCCACGTGAACGACCAAAGAACACCACTCAGCCGTTGCATTCTTTTTCAGCGAGATATCGTAGTGATTGACGTTTAAGGTTATAACAGGTACTCTATCCATCACCTTGGCCAAAGCCTTCCTCACAAGCACGCGTTTTCCAAGGAATTTGTCAGTAATCGGTTGAATAGCGCACACAAAATCTTCCCAAAAAGTACTATCTAAGCGTCCTATTACCATGTTCTGTCCATCCCGGTAGGATAACGTCGTTCATAACATAAACTCGCACAGGCACGTCGTCTGATTGGCAAAACGATACTTACTAGTTCCAAATCCCAAGACATCCTCTTTCATATCTACATGAAATCCATACTTTTTAAGATATCAATCCCCAAGATTACTTCTTCGGTGATGTTTGCCATGATAGTCAAATATTTTGTTTCCCACTTCAATTTTTTCATCTAGCATTTCGTGCGGTTGGATTTCTTCATCAGTTACTGTTCGAAGACGCACCTTCTTCGCGGGTGAAAATTTACCACGGTCGTGCACTATATTTGGACAAACGATTGTTCTAGTGGCTCCGATGTCAACTAAGAACTTCACAGTCTTGCCATTAAACTGTTAATATATGTAAATGCTGTCTGCATGCTTAGATCATGCGATGTGAATAATGGTCTCCAGTACAGAATCCGTGCATGCCGACTTTTGCCCTCTCCTGTCGACCCCATTTGGCTTATCGGCTTCTCTGCTTGCTTCTTGGGCGTTTACATTTAAACTGTATACGTCCAAACTCTCCACAATTGCAGAATCGGTGTACGTTCCTCTTTGGTTGGTTTCCACAAAGTACTCGTCGAACCACTTCCTCAACGATGTCTTAGTCTTCCTCTTCTAGAAAGTACCTTACCTTGCCACTAACACGATGCGAAGCTTTCTCTGCCGCTTCAAATTCTAAAGCATGAGCTTGCGTATCAGCTCGGGTCTTTGGTCGAGCCAACCTTCGTGTTGTTTGGATCTACTCGTCGCGTATCCCGAAGGCCTGTACTGCCAGTTGTTCTAGGAAGCTGTTTAGTGTTGTTGGGTAGGTTAGTACCCCGCGAAAAGAACAATCCGTGTAACTCGGTACTAAGTAAAATATTTTGCATATGCCGTACATTTAACTTTCCAATGCTCCACACGAAGGTATTACACTGGCCAGGAAACGTGTTTTTTAGCTAGAAATTTTTTATTTTGCCGAACTTTTGCTATTCCAAGCAAGGTAGGAATCTGTAACGATAACACTCACACACGGGACTTACATTTTACCTTACCTCAGAACGAGGGCGCGTGAAAAGTGCTTGCCTAACATTTTTCAAGAGGTTTGTGTCGGGAATCGATTCTAAGGCCGTGGGCTTAGTAGTCCCCGCGAATCAACTAAGCCACAGAACCGCTTCACGTTCGAATACCGTCGGGTCAACTTTTGAAGTCCTACCAGTTGTGGTTGTTCAAGTTGCTGGCGTGATTTTGTCAACTGGTTCAATAACTTTGAGAATCACTTTGTAGTGGGTGGTCCTTTCTCAACATCGGCATACACTACCGTGCGAACAACTGAAGAACACCACGCAACCGTTGCATTATTTTTCAACGCGATATCTTAGTTGGTTTAAACTGCTAACCAGTACACCATCCATCACTTTGGTCAACATCTTTCTCACAAGTACGCGTTTTCCGAGTGATTCGTCAATAATTGATTTAATAGAACGCACAAAACCCTCCAAAGAGCATCATATACCATATATTTTATCCTTTCACGTCGTCCGTCAAACAAACCCTCACAGATACGTCGTTTGTCTAGCAAAATGATACTTTTTGTACTCTACTCGCAAGATATGCTTTTCCATATCTACATGCAATCCATACTTCTTCGAGATATCCATTCCCAAAACAACTCTTTCGGTGATTTTCGCTATTACTACCTGACGGTCAAATATTTTGCCCCAAACTAGGATTCTTACATCTAGGATTCCGTGCATTTCAATTTCCTCACAAGACACGCTTCAAAGACGCACTTGTTAGGAGTAATACTTTACCACGGTCTCGTACTACATCAGGATTAGCAATTGTCCTATTAGATCCGATATCAACCGTGAACCCCACAGTCTTGCTGGTAAACTGTTTGTATATGCAAATGCTGTGTGCAGGCTTAGATCGTGCGATGCAGTTTATAGTCCCCTGGGAACAATCCGTCCAAGTCGACCTTCGTCCCCACCTGTCGACACACTTTAGTTTCCAGCGTCTTTGTTTCCTCCTTGGGCTGTTTACATTTGGACTGCATATGTAAAAATTCCCCACAATTCCATCTGGGACCTTTTCTCTTTGGTTGGTGTTTAGCTATAGAACCACCCCTTTTATGCTTTCTTAGCTCTGCATCTCTATGGAGCATCTTACTTTGCTGCTACCAAGATTCCGAGTTTGATTTTTCGTTTCAAATCCTGTACTACCAACAGTTCTAGTAAGTTATCCGGTGTTGTTGGGCAGACTAGTCTCACAAAGCGAGCAATATCGGCTTCAAACTCTTGGAAACTTTCGTTGGCCTTTTAATAATTATACTTCACTTAAGCGCGGTACACTTATTGCAGATGAAAGTAACCGTACTTTTTTTCCAGTCTTGTTGTTAAGGTCACGTAGCTTCTTTGGTTTGCAGAATGTTTAAGGCTTTACCTTGTAACGCAACAATCAACGCGGTTGCCCTTTCACAATCATTTCGGCCGTTAACTCTTGGGGTTGCCCCAAATTGCTTAACATTTACTGCCAAAGTAACTTCCCATCAAATGTGGGTGGTTTTACTCTGAACCTTGGTATTATTTTAATTTTCCGACATTCCTAAATTTTGAGGTGTGTTATTGTATCACCTGTTAGGGAATTCATCCGTTTCCCTATCTCCAGCATCTTTTCTTCCATTTACGCCAATTTTCAAAATTTTTTTACTAAAAATCTCGTTTCTAGTTCTCGTGAACTGTGTATCAACTGCGCTTTCAATTCTATCGACAGCCAGAAAGGTTAAATTTCAGTTTTTCAGCGGTTTTTAAAGTTTTCTGTATAAATTTCTCTTTCAATTGGGTGTAATTTTTTTATTAATTTTTGCTCAATCACCTTTGCGTTCTGATATAGTTTCTTAACGGTTTTAGTTGTTTCTTGTATAAACTAATCTCTCAACTGACTGGTAGTTTTCTTGTAGATTTACGGCGGGTTTTTCTAATAATTGCATTATCGTTCGTGCATTGTGAACGTGTATTTGTTAATGTACAGTCTGCAATTTATTGCAGAATCAACCAAAAAAAAAGGTTTATCTTTCAGAACAGCAACACAAGTAAGGCAGGCAGAAAAAGACTGTAACTTAAGCCATGCCTTCACCATCTTCAAGAATTTGGAAGTACGAGCTGCACGCGTCTACGACTGGGTGCTAGATCAGACAGCTTAACTATACTACGTTCAATAACGTATTTTAACGGTGCGATTTGCAATGCTTAAAGGACGTTGTATAAAATTAGAATCGAATACATAAAAAAAGAGTCGAATAAATAAGAGGGTTTTTTTAAAGTTCAACTTGTATTATATAACTTGAAAAGAGCGAGTTAAGTAACGAAGAACCTTCCCAGAAATAGAATGTTAAATATTCCGCGAATGCTAGTAAAAATATAGTCTAGACAACAACTGCGAAATATTCCTAGAATGTAAGTAATAAAGGAAGCAAAATATGATAATTAATTCTATTGAATTTTGTTCGCATTGGAAAGCAAAATATATTTTAAAACACTCAAGCAAAATGCAACCTTGCATACGACCAAGGAAAATGAGTTGCTTGACATTTAGAAATGAATAAATGTATGTATTATTATCGATCCACGCTATGGGGTACCCAGAATGAATTAACTAAGGACGATTTTATTACTCATAAAACTCGATCGGCCAAACACGTGTAAATATAACATAGTAGGTTTTTTCTCAGTACTAACCATTAAAAACTTTTATACAAAGCGGTTTTCGAACATGTTTCGCAGAATAAATTATTGGAAATAACAAGCGTATTTTAAGGAATAATCTTTAAAATTAATGAAGAGAAGCAATGTTTGCTTGTTTCGACGAACTTAGAGAAGTTGTTTTACAAAGTATTTGAGAGAATTTATAAATGCAGTTTTAGAATATGTTTTACGTACTTCTACATCGAGGGAAATTTTTACACAGGACGGTTTTTAATTATTTCTTTTAAATGAAATAGCATAAAAAGGCGGGCCGTCGCTTCAATTAGAATTCGTCGGAAGCGGCAAATTTAAAATAGTTAGAAATTAATGCAAAAGTCAATGACTTCAGAATTTTAACGTAACAAATAATTCACTACAGCAAATGTTTAAAAAAGTAAATTCGCGTAGTGGACGAAATTGGTGTTTAGTTTTTAAATATTGTTCTGTGATGAAGAGTTTTAATTATTGCTTATTTCAAACATGTCATAGATATTATTAATCATTTTGAACCTAATAGGTACTGATGATGATCACATAGTAGTACTTATTACCACTTATTAACCACTTTTTGTGGTAAAGGGTTTTAATTATTGTTTATTTTGAAACGTATCACATAGTTATTATTGCTTCTTGAAAGTATATGGGAATTTACTTGATAAAGGCAGTTGCTTTCTTCAGATGAATACTGTGTTGCTTTGCATCTTGTATGATTTTTGTAATTTGGAATACTGCTTGATTTTCAAGATTGTTAGGTGCTAAATTGACACCAGTTACCTGAATTAAATTTACTCTATCAAAGAAACCTGGCAGTAAATAATGCACCATGTAGTCTTCAGTGGTGAAGGGCGGGTTCTATAGCAATTGCAAATTCTTTTAGGGGTATACAAACTTCAACATTTTCAGTTACATCTACTTGTAAAAGTTATTCAACATCCTGTTTAATAAAATGCCGTCTAGAGCCAACCCAACTAATGTGTCTCGCTAGACGATGAATGCTCTAAGAGACTATTTAAATCGTTTTTTTGCAATACAGGTTGATGGAGCTTTGTGTGCACATTTTTCTTACTCACTAACTTAAAATAAACACAAGTAATAAGAAATCTCCAAGTCGTTCACTTAACCTATACTATCCAAACATGAATATCACAGTATTTAACAAACACAACAAAACAAATAAACTAAACTCTATCCCAAGTTGGACAAGTATGCGTGTATATAAAAAAAAATAATTCAATTTTATCAGTTATGCAACCAAATTGACTAGTACATATAAATTTATACAAAAACAATTGCGGTTCATTTCATTATAAGAATTTCCTGTTTACAATACGCTTTCAACTAAACGTGTATCAACGCAAAAGTCATTTTAACGTAATAAGTCTTATACAACTAATTATGAAACACACATCAGCATGAAATGCGTAGCAGGTTGCTACGGGTCAGATAGAAATAAAAAGGATATTTAAAGTGCGAATTCGCACGTATTACGATAACGAAACAAAACGCAAGGACTGTAGAAATACCGGGCTAACAACCAGTGCCGTGAGAGGGGGGGGGGGTTCCTAAGACCACAAAAAATACATCGTCATCAATTTTCTATTTACAGTAAACAATAATAAAAACAAGAATTCGGTTTGATTCAACAAAAAAATAAATAAATAGTTGTATTATCAAGAAATTTTTTTGAAATTTACGTACGAAGTGCGCATTTCGTTTGACATTTAGTATTCATCAATAAAAGAAAGAAAAGAAAAATTACTATTTATACTTGCTGTTGTTTATGCTTGCTCATAACACCAGGGTGTTAAAGTAAAAAAAAAAATTATTTACGGTAGAGCACATTCGAATAATCATGTAGTGAAGTACTATGGAGCACCAGCGACGCACGAGCAACCAAAGTAGGAAGAAAATAGGTGCTCTCGATATATGAGAAGACTAATACATTATAATTTGAATAAGGGCCGCTATACTTGCGGCCACGTCCCCAATACTCCACCCGGAGGTACTACATTGGGTTTAAACGCGAAAAATAATCGTGCTTCTAATTAATTCTAACTTCATGATTAATCCACTCTAAATAAAATTCTAAATAAAAACCTAACAAACTTAAATTTAACAAACCTAACAAACTCTAACAATCTAACAAACCTAAAAATCTGACAAACTGAATAGAGAAGACTAATACAACATACCTTCAAGTGCCAGCTATTATCGTGTGCCCATTGCATCCACGGAGGTGAGTCAGCAAAGCGGCCGGGTATTGGGGTTCGGGTGTAACGTCACTACGGTCGAAAGATGTTGAGCGCTGCGCCACTCCCTGCAACAGCGGAACACATACCAGCGCAGTTGGTTCTACATAAGAAGGATAATCGGCCTACGTAAAACAATTTGGTCTCCAGCTAAGAGCTATAAAGGGAGTCTTACTAGTATTAATAACTCGGGAGCACTTACCGATACACCCAAAATCTACACTTCTTATAAAGAAAAAAACGTGCATCGCTCTTGGAGTAATAGAACGAGTAGTTTAGAAAAATGCATATGAAAACGAACTGCAGAATCAATTTGAAAATTGTTTTAAATAACAAGAATTTGAACTCCATCCTCGCGTTATCGACATACCAAAAGGGAGATTAGAAAACTCGACCCAAGCTTTATCAAATAATACAATACACTATTTCAACGAGTTTTTCGGTCGTAGCAGTATAAGGATTAATTTTACGCTATAGTAATATGTAGCTAGTTAACGCATACTCAAAACAAGGTGTCAACTATAGAATTTATAGCGTAAACTCGTCGTTTTAGAGTAGATAGACTGAAATTGAAGATTTTTCGCAAGCGTATTTATAATAAACAGTAAAATATATAGGATGTTATTGACGTATGGAAGAGTAGAAACGGAATCGATGTGGTTTTTAATTCATCGGCCGTAAATGAACGTAACAAGATTGAAAACAAAAATTTAATGATGTACAGATTGGTAATCTTGTAAAAGTCTCAAACAACCTTGTCGTGCAAAACAACATGAAGTTGTAAGTAATCCAATAATTCTACTTGTGTTGAAGGAAAGCATCTACCACAGGAACAACTTTCACACGCAACAGAAATTTTTTAAATCAACAATTACGTTTGCGTTCGAGAACTTATATCGCTAATAGTCTGGAATTTATAACTACTGTCACCTGAAATTCTCAATCCTTTTACTCGCTGAAGATAAAACGCTAGACTGAGTGATCCCCTTCATCAGGATCTGTCGGTTATGATGTTTCAAGGAAATACCTAATTTTTAACGTTCACACGGATTGTGCGTCTATAGATATTTTATTTTAAGTTCAATGTCTTTTTATTTAGGTGTACAGTCATCTACTTCTCATACCTTTAAATGCTGCCGTTTTCTTTTGTTGATACCACTGACTCAAAGTGTTTGGAAGACCTACTTTCATCGTCAAAGTAAGCAGCAGAATCTGTAGATACATTTGGTAGAGTATTTGTTATCGCAGAGAATTTCTTGTTTTTTCTCAATTGCAGCTACGTTATCGTCCTCCTCTTGTTTGGAATCAAATTCTTTTTCAGTAATCGGTCTATATTCACCTTTAAAGAATTTATTGCTTTTCTCCAATGTAGCTATGGAATCGTGCTCTTCTCGTTTAGATTCAATTTCTTTTTCAGTAACCGAGCTAAACATACCATCAAAGAATTTTTTGCTTTTCTCAAATACAACTACGTAATCGCGCTCCTCTTGTTCGGAATAAGCTTCTTCTTCAGTAACCGGGTTATGAACACCTTCGAGGAATTTATAGCTTTTCTCAAATGTATCTATGGAATTGCCCTCTTCTTGTTTAGATTCAATTTCTTTTTCTGGAACCAGGTTAAACATACCATTAAAGAATTTTTTGCTTTTCTCAAATTCAGCAGCGTAATCGTGCTCCACTTGTTTGGAATCAGCTTCTTCTTTAGTAACTGGGCTATGAACATCTTTAAGGAATTTATTGCTTTTCTCAAATGTATCTATGGAATTGTCCTCTTCTTGTTTAGATTCAATTTCTTTTTCAGCAACCTGGTCGTGTGGTTGTTTATGTCCGTATCAAAAGTTATATGATAGAGCTTATTTGCTATCGTATCAGTGTCTTTCAATTCGTATGAATCTTTTTAGAATACATTTTCCCGGGCTGGCAATTTGCTGAAATATGTTGGTATTTTTTAATTTAATAAGCATAATGTGAAGTCCCGGTCTTTATTGCTGGTTGTAAAAATGTACTAAGTACTTGTCCTATATATATTTGTCCTACTGTAATATCATAATGAAATATACATGTTATCAAATCTAAACAACCCAAGCTTCTACGGAGCATTTTTGCAATAAAAACTTAAATTAATAAATGCTTTTTTATTTAATAATATCTGCTTAATTAACGCACTATCGTTACAAGATGTTTAATCTTTTGTTCCTATTGAGCAAAGATACTAGTTTTTAATTAAGATTTGGCGTGCGATAATTTATTATTTTGGTAAGCCAAAACTTGCCTGAATCGAATCGCATACGTAGGGAATCTGATTATAATTTAAGTTGCAAACTTTTCTAATGTAGAATTTACTGATGTATTACAATGTAGCAATTCTAAAAATTTTAATCCTAAAACCTAGTGATCTCTTTATACAAGAATAAAATTTGGTGGTCAATTAAGACAGTTCTTTCAAAGGTTATTGCACCGTCAATATTTATAATAATGGGTTATCCAATAAAACGGATCATTTTGAAAAATGGGAAAATGTGCGAGGTAGCGTATAGAACAAATGTAAATACCAACGCAATCTTTCGAGTATAGTCTATAAATTGAAAGAAAATTTTATTTTTGAACCGCAACCCCCTTATGCATGATCATACACTCCAATGCATTACGTCTAAAAGCGCTTAATTCACATACACTTAAAAACAAGCCACATCTAAGCTAAAAGTGTTATTATTGTCATTCACACAAAAGAAAAAATTACAAAATATAAAACGATGCGATATAAATCTTCCTACTTTTCGTCATGAAACTTTCTACATGTCTAAATTACCAAAATGTTCCCTCGGGAGAAATGACAAAAACGAGTTTTACTTTAATATATGGTTGTCAGCATATCTTAAAATATAGCAAGTTCCACGAAACCCACGTGTTTCTAAAATGTGCTTACTTTTACAGAAAACGTGTAACAAAGGCTTTGAAGGTAAAGAATTTTTTCTTTTAGTATACACGATCGTATACCGGATGACTTGGCTGTTCTTATTAAACTTAGTTTGTGAGGGATGCATTTTATTGTGATTTCTCCAGTGGTTTCGCTAAAACTAGGTGGAGCATAAACATTAAATTTATAAAAGCATTTAATCTACACAATAAGAATAATATATTTGTACGAACCAAAGTTAAAAAATATATTCTAGAATTTGTATTTATGGCAAATCGATTATTAAAATTTTTAATAAAATTAATAAACACTATCTCACAAGGCGACACCGCAAATACACTTACTTTTTCTTATAATACTAAATTTTTTAAAAATATTTATGTATTTGTAATTGTTTCTTTTGTTCATGGGACCAGCTTGCAATCAGGGTAATTAGTAAATTTTATATTTCGTTCATTTTTGGTATGACACAGCCACCATAGGTATATAAATAACACCACACAAACTAAGAATCCAATATTATTCTTTACAATGTGTTTGTCACAAATTGCAATTGATAAAGTTGAAAAAGGTTGAACAAATCCACGCAAAATAGGTAAAATAAGCTTCGATAAACAGCAATGCTACAACATGTTGTAAGACACTGTCAGTAAAATCTAAATCCATCAGCGAAAGAGATACGAATGGTTAACGAAATAACATATAACACGGATGGAATATTTTAGTTGCTCCCTGTAATAATTAGAAACATGAATACCTAGAGTAGGTAGATGTCGCTGAACCGATATGTAGACGTAGCAGTCGAGAGTTTCATTTAGCGCCTAATACTTTAGATTATTTGTAAATATCTTAATGAGCTGTAAATATTGCATCTTTTCAAAATGTAAATGCTTAGACTGTGCCGCATTTATGAACTTTGGACCTTTAAACAGCAACATCTTTAGTACCTCATATACAAAGGTATTTCATTTTTCGAAAAAAGACTATTCTATTTAGCTAAATTGTTAGTTATATATAGCGTAAGTAAATATAGATCGCTATTTTCGCAACCAAAATTTCTCTTTTTTACTTTTAAAGCAGCAAAAGTATTTATTAAATCTCGTAGGTAGATTGACTACTTTTTGATCATTTGGGGGCTAGTGTATTATGGAGCACTAGTGTATTATAATATCCCTTTTGTATAAAAGAGGAAATGAGCATGGCATGCTTTCCTATTCCAAAGACTTCTCCTGAAAGGTTTGCAGTAGAAGAAACTTTATCCAAGTAGTGTAAATACCTTCCTTCTGGCGCACTTTGAACCTCACTCGATCGTCATGTCTCATTTAAATTCTTTACCACGTCTATTTAATATTCGCGGGGCGAAGCCCTAGCGGGGCCCCATTCCGTATTCGCGGTGGGGAATAGTTTTATCATTTATGCAATTTTAGTCGTTTGCAATGTGTATCATTTCCGAAAATAATCGGCTCTTATAATTTCCTTCTGTTTCCATAATTTTTACATTTTGATAACCTGTGTTGAGTTTTGTATTATACGCATGACGAGATAAAGCACATGCATTCTTTCTTACTCTAGCATCTAGATCCTAGATTTTAGCAATTGTGAAGTTTGACCTACATAAGTACCTTCGCACTCTTTACATGGAATGGAGTATACAATGTTCGGATGTTGTAGCTAAGGAATTTTGTTTTTGATTTTTGCAAATAATCTATTAATCGTTTTATAACTATATTTTGCAGTTATGAGGTCATCAGTTCTTAAGACTTTGATTAATCTATGTGACACTTCGCCAAGAGACGGTAATTTGAAGTAGGTGATTTCCTGCTGAGGCTTTTCTAGTGCTCTTAATAGCCGCTAAAATTGAGTAGTGTTGAACAATAGTTTGTTTACCAATGATACAGGATAACCATTCTTTAAAAGCATACCCTTTAAAAATTTTAAATTCTTATTGATTAAGCTTAGGTGACTGATTTTGGTGATTTTACGTCTTAAATTATTAATTAAATTAAATTTGTGGTTAAGTGGTTGGTAGGAAAAGTAGTTGAAGTAACGCCCTGAGTGTGTTGGTTTTCTATACCAGTCAAGAATAATTTGTCTGTCATGTCTAATAATTTAAGTATTTTGAAAACGCATGCAATTATCTACATCTGTTTTAACTTGAATTAGGATATAGTTATTGTGGTTGTTAAACGTTGTTAGCGTATGATCTATTTTACCTAAGGGAACAGATAAAATAATGTCAACCACAAATTTTTTTATAAACGGTGGCTTGAACTGCAATTTAGAAATTACTTTATCAAGGAAATTGTCCATGACTATGGTTGCAATTATAAGAACAATAAGCTATATTACACAAGGCACTTTACTTTAACAGTACGTGTCATTAATTTATCTATAATCACGACTTTATAACTAGTATTATAATCAAAGTTTGAATTATATATTGCTACACACTCTTTTCCTTTAGCCTGATATTTAATTTCGCTAACCTTCAAAATATGTGTAGTTATCAAAATCTCGTGGAAAATGAAATAAAAAGAATATTTTCTTCTAAAGGTGCCGACTAGCTCAAACGGTTATTTTCCACGTAGCATGTACGACCATAACCTCAGGTCGAGGTTCTAGGATTCTACTCTATTATCTGTATCTACCAAAATAATGTGATGTACCAATTTATCAATCAAATTTAATATCACACACAAAAATTATAAACTTTTTTTTTACTATGATTAAATATTTACCGAATCCTGATACAGTCCAGGTGTACCTCCAGGTAATTTTTACAAATGGAGACGACACTGTGCTCTCCAAGAAGTTTCTGCAATTTCAAAAGCGTTTTAATAACAAATATTAAAATTTGAAAAATTATTATGATCTGCAAATTAATGACAGAACTACTTGGTGACCTTTTCAGATCTTTGCCCATTACAAACTGTAGCCAAAAGGTATACTAGAATTTTGAAAAACAAACTTGTTTCTACACCTAACATATAAAATGCACAAACTATAATTTAGTTTTCAACTCAAATGTCAAAATAATAATAATTAAAATGTCAAAAACTCATACGTCCCTTTTTCACTATCGTAGCTTCCAAAAACTATCTTTCACCATTTACTTTGTTGCAGCTCTCACCTAGCACCGTTCCATGAACTTCTCATTACCAGGAACCATACCATCATATCCTTTTGCCACACTTCTATATTCTCTTAGGTAAAATCTATATTACCTTATGTCAACTTCTTCAAAATAAAAATCAAAACTTCTTAAAATTCAAAATCATCAAATCTAATTATAATTTTTTGTTCATATCAAATCTTATCAAACATTAATTCCAATTAGATCTTGAACATTTCAAAATCTTATCAAAAACATTAATTCAACATTAGAAATTGTACATTTTATCAAAAAATATTTTATCAATCAATTCAATAAACATAATATAACCTTGGTTACCATAATAATAGCGTACCTTATCTTAAATTTTTTTAAATAAAACATCAGACCACTATGTACAAAATAATAAATAACATTTTTAAATCCCCAAATTTTGATACAGTCTTAATAAGCCAAAATTCAAAGGAAATTGTCCCCCTCCCTCTTATCACCATTACAATATATATATATATATATATATATATATATATATATATATATTACTCATATTTAGACCAGGGTAGAAAATTAAATAATCACATCAAATAATTTTAATCACCGTGTAGAAGCTTTGGGAAAAGGTACGCGTTATTAAAAAAACCGTGAAGCATAAAAATTCATTCGTTGCATTAAAAATAAGGGAGTTAAATTATGTACAAGACGCTTGCTATAAAAAAAAAAGGAAGCAGTATTAAAAAGCTCTACGTGTAATTTAATTATTCCTAGTAAAGAAACAAATAGAAATTACGTGCAAAATTTATATTAATTAACTCTATTTTAAGTAACCGGTATTAAACAAAATGTACTGATAATAATTAATATTTGATTAGGTGTCACTAAAAATTAAAGGGTATTATTTTAATTAGAGTTAATTGAACCGTTAGTAACATATAATATCTATAAAAACTTGTAAAAACCCAATAAAATGCAAATCGTAGAAGGGTAGTTAGAAGTAGGATGTTTAAACACCTGCGTATTTTTAAAAAGCTCATTCTGCGTAAATTTTGCAGATAATTAATGGTTACAGAGAATGTTGGAGAAACCGTCGCATAATAGTTACGGGAAATGCTAAAGGTGGGTTATTTCACAGTCCACATGGACTGAAATAATCGATAATAAAGAATATCAATTTGCACCAATAATAACAGGGTAGATAGAGACAGATAATATGCGCAAGACCGAGACACATATAGTAAAGGCGTGGGTGGAGCAACGTCACTGGGTTGCGATTGGGTGAAAATAAAAGGCAAAATTGAGAGGTAAAAATAACATTTCTGTATAAAATTCAATTAGTTATTTCCAGACGTTGCGAGCCGTGTCGAAATTTCTGAGATGTAACTGGTGCGAGTGCAAATTTTGTAAAAATCGCATGCCGGGCTGCGGAATGGGAACCTAGCATGCGAAATTCTTTAGAATTGTCCGTTTTGGGGACTAGACCGACAGACAGGCTAACCTCTATATATACCCAGGTTAATATGAACAAGCTCTCTTAGATCTGCGACTTGATTCAATGCGTTAAACAGTGCTTTTTAGTTTTCCGAGTTTGATAAAATAATTTAAAGTTTGCTCGTATATTTTGGTGATTTAAAACAGTTTGTTCTTTACGTGCTACAATGAATGTACTTTAGTGCACTTAGAAAAGAAGATACAAGGTAATAAAGTTTAGTATCACTGTACCTATTAGTAAAATTTACAACGACAAATGAATACACAAAAGTAGGCAGTTTTGGCGTATATTTGTGAAAGAAGTATGAATTTCTTTGCTATTTTTCGGGGGTGTTAATAATTAAATGATTCGTATACGTGACTGGATCCACAAAACAAGCTTCAGATATACACAAATGAGTTCCGGAAAAGCACTGAAACTACTTTAGATGGACGGTGATGTAGAAAATTTTAAAGGCGACCAGCAATACGAGGACCTAAACATAACCCAGTTGGATTGGTGTGATTAACAGAGGACGATATACATTGGGGCCACGAGTGCATTAACCTTCAGGTAACTTATGCTTTGTTGTTGGATTTTGATATTTTGGTGTGTGTTGAATAACTTTATAATTGATTTACTTAAAATGGACAGTAGTGAAATTGTACTAACAATAAAATTTTAATTTTAAGGTGAAATTTGCTTGTTTAAGTAGAAAGGGGTATTTAGTATTGATGTTTTGGATTATGATGAAAATTTGGGTATGTCTTTGAGCTCAATTAGACGAACCTGGTTAATTAACGTAAAGGGGTGGTAGATGCTCCCTTTGTACTCAGACTCAGGTCTGCATATATTGTTATAGTAATTAGTAGGCATCCTACAAGGACTTTAATTCTGGATGCACCTTAAAATGATAACAAACTTAATCTTGAAATTTTCTGATACTGAAATTTATGCTGAATTTTAATTTTGAAATTTTAATGTATTGTGAATATTGATGTAAATAGAGTTAACGTTGATGTTTGTGGTAGGAATGTGTTTGTTTTTTTTTATGAAAGAGGATGAAGGTTTAACTAGGTGAGCAGCCGAGGCGGAAAAGAGTAAAGAGGCGAGTAACAGAAGAAAGTCGACGGACCAGTTAATTTAGGAGGTTTCACAGCATTCTTGTCTACCAATCTGTGGGGCTCGATTTGAAAACCGTAGTTCCCGGATTTTGGTGGTTTCACAGCAATATATATATTATTATTATTATTATATATATTATATATTAATTATTTGTTCTGAATTATTTCGAGGACGTACCAGAATTATGCAAATAACATCTACAAAACTTTTGTTGTGAGGTTAATATAGGTCTTAAAGCAAACTCTTGTAACCTGTTATTCAAGTTCATCTGAAGATGTCAGGTTACAGGGTAGTATGTAAAGTTGCCTCGTTTACCTTACGCTGTATTGTTTAAATCAAAAACTAGATTAAGCGACGCGTCGATACAATACAATAAAAAGACAAGAATGCTTTGAGCATTACATTTAATTAAAACTCTACATTACAAAAATGTTTAAAAACTAAATACGTATTCTGACCACTGTGTTCATTATCAGTAGCTATTACGTTCAAAAGACCGGAAAGTCATAATGAAATGCTTATTAATAACTCTGTGGCACGTTTCCAAAAAGAGAATTTCTTTTGTTTTTGTGCTTAGGTAAATGTAGTAAAGGAGGTGAGTGTGCACAGGGGTTCATCAGTTTGCCAAAAATTCAGAAATAATCCTTTAGCCGTTTTGTAAATTATTTATCAGCTACGAGATAAAATTAGGACTAGATAATTGGACTGACAGTCCAGAGATCTTTTCCAGCTAAGTTACACGTGTTAAAATTGTATACCACCGAAAGTATTTCTTTTGTTATTATTGAACTCATCCCTCGCACTAAGCTAGCTGAGTTAAATGCGTTACATCTTTTAAGAATCAAATCTTTAAAAATACGAATAGAAACTTCTACAATGTTATTTGTATTATGTCGTCTCGTTAGTAAGCTATTACAAAAGCAAAGACACCATTCAGAGTTTCTTCCCCATAGCCAATTAGAGTGATTTAGAAACAACTCATAGTTTGATACTAATTTGTATTTGCACAAATCATCTTCTAGTAAATTTTAGTGAATAAAATTTTTGGTATACAGAATATCGCGAAACTTCACATTAGTGGTTTTCTATCTTCTTTTTTAATCTCATGTGGCTGATTCCATAACCACCACCACATAGCTTGCATAACATGGAATGTGCAAAGTAGTGTTATTGCTAGAGGAAATACACTATGGAGTGCATTTATTTCTGCAGCGGTATCATCTGTCATAAATACAGCAGGTGTTCCTTTGCCAAAAAAGCCATCAGATCCTAGTACTTCCCTAAATTTTTTAAGGCGAAATTTATATACTTTCTCTGTTTGGTAGCTGTGAATCATGCACCCTAGAGGCACGTCACCTACTTTACTAGCACCAAATAAAAATGTTACAGAATTTCCGTTTTGATCACACGAACCACCACTATCCACCAACACAACTTCACTAGAAAAATGCACTTGGTGAGCTCTAAGCATCAAGGGCGTGATTATAATGCATGAGAGTGGTTTCTCGCCTTTACAACGACGACTTGTACTATAAAATTCAAGAAGCAGGTTATTTGATAATGTATTCAAAATTATGTCTCAAACAAATTCAGAATTTTATGACGTAATTGCTACTTTTTGTGAGCTTTACAGTATGAACAATACCTGCTACTCAAAGTCTTTGGGATCGAGTTTATCATTTGAAATTGAATTATTTACTTAATAGATTTGGGATTCAATCACTGGATGTCCAAACCAAGAGACCTATATTTTTTATTTCTCGAGTACTAACAGGAAACTCAACAAGGCTTATACAGCAAATTATTATATCAAAATTGATTATCTATCTGTTACCAGTAGTCAATTTATTTCAACTTTGTTGAGTTTTAAGTGTCTGTATTAGTCGTTGCAGTTCGAATAAACTTTTATTTCTTTAGAATCGATTACAGAGCTGGTTAACACAAGGGGGACTGTTTATAAATGAATGGAACAGAAGCAATCGTAAGTTTGATCCTTATGGGACACGGTTTTAAGATGGGACGAAAAACTTTTAACTCAGAACTGTAAACTCTTTATGTGCCATCATTTTGTATGAAACTACGTTGTAGTTTATTCTATCAAAAGCTTCACAAAATCTGTCGATTTGACATAGATTTCCTACATTTGGCAAAGTCATTCATAAATTGAGAAGAATCTCTCAGAGGTATAAAACAGAATCAAAATATTTTATTATAAATTTGTTTATAGTTTGACTATAATGGAGCACACGTTGAACTCTCCATCATGTTGTATGGGAGTGGTTCTTTTTCAACCTCCGATGGGCTGTAAAAATAGACAAGTGTATATAAATAGATGGTTTTATTACTAACAGTTATGTACACTTTTCTACATAATCATCTAGGAGATTGCAGCATATTTGTTGTACCTGTAGAAAAACTTTCCTATACCCTTTGCATAAAATGTAGCTGCCAATGAACTAAAATGACTGTTGACGTTATCTTGAAGCTCCTCCTTAGTTTTGGAAGCGATGCCCTTCTAGCCACTTCCTTGATTCAGGGAAAACATGGATGTCACTCGGCGCTAGGTCGAGAATGTATGATGCGTGAACAAACACATCCCTTGAAATTACCGAAAGAACCAATAAGTTACAGCAGCATTATGAGGACGGACGTTGTCATGGATCAAAACAACTCTAGAAGTCAGTTTTAGATGGCTCTCACGTAGATTTTATTTTCCAATACTCAATTCGACTGTTTTACCTGAAATTTTGAATTTTGCCGAGCTCTTGCTATACCAAGCAGGGTAGTGATCTATATCTGTTGTGACAACCTCTCAAGTGGTACGTGTCGGGAATCAAACCCGGCACCTTGGGATCAGCAGTCATATACGAACTTTTCCAATCCACGTTTTCTGTCACAATTAATTTCATAATCTTCTCGTTTAATGTCATAACAGCTATAGTCATTCGGCCCGTTTCATACTTGTCAGGCAACATCATTCAGACCCAGCAAACACAAAGCTTTTTGTAGTCTTAATATTCCGTTACAATAGAGTACAGTAATGATCTTAACACTTCCGGAAATTGCAGACAACTCATTTATGGTGAATCTCCAGTTATCTCTAGCCTCTTATGAACTCTTCAAACAAGGCCATCTGTAGCGCTAGATTGTTATACTTTATATTGATTGATGGTTACCAACTGGCGTAACAGAGGGCGCGATAAGTACACAGAATTAACAAACATTACCTAGTATAACCTACGTTTTAAATTAAACATTGTACATTAATTAAATAACACTGATAAACTTATTTAATTTATTTGCATATTAGCAGTTGTGTATCTGATAATTGTTCTTTATCTGATGTGTTCTGCATGGGTTATAAATATGGCCGCTTCAGTTCAAATTCTTGTGGGGAAATTGCCGATTCTTTACTCTAACACCTTAAGCAGGGAACATAAGGCAAATCGTACGATATTAAGGAAGGTGAGGAAGTCGATAGATAAAACTTCACAACATTCTGTAATGTACTCCGCACTAGAAGTTAAAGATATAATGACATGTCCTGAATGAATTATGGCGGCTGCATTCTCAACAACAACTTTTCCTTCCGCGTATCCTGATTGAACAGAACACGTCATGTGACCAATCCACAACCGTGAGAATTATCTTTCACATTTTTTTCCACGATATAAAAACTGTTACTAAGAAAAAGGTAGTTCATCCAATCTTATCTTGCTTGGAATAAAAAGGGTTATAACAGATTATTATTTATAGTTACGTTCTTCTGCAGCGGGATCGATTTCTCAGCTGATCCGGTTCTCGGCAGATTTACGTCGAGGTGCTTATCGGTAGTTGCTGTTATATCCTAAAGGTAGGATAAAAAGGTAGGAACGATAGACTGTGGACACTACATCGACACTCGCGTTGATATACACCTCGAAAACGCTAATACTTATCCGAACTCCAGAACTAAGGTGACCAATTTAGGTTCATGTAAATTATCTCTATCGTTTCAACAATTATTCGTCACTCCATGGGATTAGCTTATTCAAATTGGCCGAGATTTTACAACCATTTGGAATAGAGAACTTCTATGTTTCGATAATACGTGTTCACAGTACATTCCCCCGAGAGTGATAAAAATTCCTCAGGGTATCTTATCGTATTTATTCATATTAAAATCATTTAATCCTTATAATGCTACTAATAGTTTATAAAATAAGCAGGAACCAAGGAAATTACTTTACTTTTATACACAAGATAATAGATTTATTAAATATAAAAATTGAAACTGGTTATCCAGTAATTAAACGGCATGTTACGGGTTAATTCACTTAACACGAAACAATGCCCATCAGTTGTTCACCATTGGTGACGTTGTCAAAGCTAAAAAACTAAGGTTGCCATCTTAATACATCTTACTTATTTAGTATATCAACCAAGACGGCTGTTAGCTTTTGTGATAATGCTTAACATCATTTTTAGTACACCTTAAATATAATTTTCGTATTTTATTCTACAGTTAAATTATGTGATGGGAGTTGTGGCTAATAATGTGGAAGGAGGATGTTGCACTAGACACGGATATCTTGAAGTCATACTAGTTCTGAATATGTATGTAGATCTAGTTAGTACCCTACAAGAACTTGAGGGTGTTTGAATATGTACGTTTTCTTCCTATAAGTTAACTAAAAATAAAAATCACAATTGGTTTAAAAATTAGTTTATTTTGCAATCTGAAATATGCAGAAGTTAAATTGAAGAAGTAATTTAACCAAAACTAATTCATTTATTTAGATTTAAAAATCAATGAAATTAAACAAATCACCGACACCCACTATAACGTTAACAGACTTTCGAAGAAAGTACTACACTTAGTTGACGGGGAAGTTGATCGTCAGAGAATAATATGTGTAAAGCTTAATAGTAATGAATATTTTTGTCTCTCATTAGGTAAGTAGTTGCTTGAACTACTTACCTAATAAGAGACAAAAATAGCGTACGAAAATTAAATCTTTGTTATTTTATAAGAGAACAACGAATGATGATTTCGCTGCAGCTCATTAGATTGGCGTATTTCTTTCTGCAAAATAACCAACAAAGTTCTCGAATTATAAGAGAATCACGGGGTGTATTAATAAATACACAACATTTTCTATCCGCCCTCTATATTTGAGTGTTGACAACTAACTATCCGTGACTTTTTCAAGTCTCCGACATGATAGTAACAATAGAATTCCCTAAACAAAATTTAATAACTAGTCAAATAGCAAGTAAGGTGAAAATAAGCAAATGGCCGATTACCAACTATAACATTAGCGGACTTTCAAAGCAAGTACTTCACCTAATGTTAATGGAGAAGTTGACCTCTAGCTTAATAGTAACGAATAATTTTGTCTGGTATTAGGAAAGTAGTTTAAGCATAATGAACGAAAGTTAAATTATTGGCAATGTCAATTTTACAACCATGTAGGAGACTTGGAAAAGTCACCAATAGTTAATTGTTTACATTCGAGTGTAGAGGACAAATGGGAAATATTTTGTATTAATACGCCATAATTTTCTTATAGTGCAAGAACCTTGTTCGCTATTTTCCAGGGACAAATCTGTCAATCTGATGACTTGCAACCACAGCGAAACCAGTAATACTTTCTTAGAAGGTTCGCCAATGTTTTAGTAGCTATTCGGTCAATTGTTTATTTTCACCTTAATTGTTATTTGACTGGTTATTAAATGTTGTCTGTTAATGCCATCTTTACTATCATATGGGACATTTAAAGAAATCGCCGATAGTAGGTTGTAACATTCAAGTATAGAAGGCGGATGGAAAATATTTTGTATTTATTAATACGCTGTGATTTTCTTAGAATCCAAGGACCTGGTCACTTTTCGAATAGAAATCCGCCAATACGATGAGCTGCAACAACATCGAAATCATTGGTTGTTTTCTTTGTAAAATAACCAACAATTAAACTCGTATTCGCTATGGTTGAACTACTTTCTTAATGCCAGAAAAATTATTTTCTACTAAAAAATCAATGATTTTATGTATGTATGCCTCTGAATCCCTTCACATTTTAATGCAACACTTGTAACACTATACAATAGAGATGCTTCTTCCTGGAAATTGATCGTTTTTCACAGTCCATTTTAAATTTAATCAGAATTAACTGAAATTTAGACATTTATAGAATAAGCCGAATTTGACTCTGTATGTACTTCTTAAACTAAACACTGGTTTTCGTTCAACTTTATTTTCAGAAAAGTGTTATTTAAAAAATCCTGAACAGAGAAGTTAGTCTTCATTCAAGTTTCACATAAATAAAAAAAATTTTATTTCCGAATACCATATTTTAAGAATAAAGTGTTTAAGCGTGCAACAGTTAGTAAGAATTAAATTTAGTAGATTAAAAATGACTCCAAGTAAAACTAACGAAATGGTAGTTTTCTTTGCTTAAATGTGTATATTATATTATTCAATTAAATATAAAACTAAATACTGTGACGTTAATTATAAAAGATGTCTGCAAAACGTAGCTTAAATAGGAGACCATAAGCTACCTATTATTGGAATAGTTCAATAGTTAACTTCACATAAATTTCATTAGATTTAAAACTGATTACATCACTTGATTTGACAAGTCTGTCATAATAATATGATACAAGTTCTTCATTATAAAAACATATTTGTGCTTTACTTTTTATTTGCTAGTTTAATTCTCAGGTGTGCAACTCTTGCTTCAAGTGATTAATTCATTAGATTATGGGCCCAGACAGTGTTACTGAGAATTACAAATTTAATAAAAATAAAGTGTTTACAATGGTCGACGTGCTAACAAAAACTGGCATTCACTTATTCGATGAAAAATTTTAACAATTGGCGTTTTCGTGTGAAAAATGCGCTCGAGGAAAAAGGGTTGTCCAAATATATCGAAAAACGCTGGATGAGTTATTGCAAGGCGCCACGGCGGAAGCGGATCGAATAGTTTACGTAAATAATGAGAAGAAATGCAAAAATATTAGCGTTTACGATTGCCAGCTGGAAAACATTAAAGGAAAATCATCAGCAAAGGAAATGATGAATGGTCTTGCAATTATATTTGAGCGTAAAAGTATTGCAAATTAACTTTTGTTGCGGCGTCAATTGTTTACAATGAAGTACAATGAGTATCAAGATATGACTGAACACATTTGAATTTTGATCGTAAAATTCGCGATCTAAAATCTTCTGGTGCCAAATTGGAAGAATTAGATATTGTATGTCACTTACTCGTTACTTCACCAACTGCTTTTGATCCATTGGTCACAGTTCATTTACATTTCCAATGCTCCACCCGAAGGTACTACATTGGCCAGGAGGCGAGTTTTTTGTTGCCTGGAAATTTAGAATTTTGCCGAACCCTTGCCGTTCCAGGCAAGGTAGGGATCTTTAACGTGCGTGACAACACTCACACACGGGACCTCCATTTAACCTCTCATCCGAACGAGGGCGTAATTTTTGTGAAAAATGCTCACCTGCTATTTTTCAAGCAGTCGGCCGTGTCGGGATTTGAACCCGGGACCTTGGGATCCGTAGTCCATTGGTCACAGCAATTGAAACAATGAATCCACACAAATTTAATATGGATTTCGTGAAAAGTCGTATACTGGACGAATACAACAAAAGAAAACCAGGAGGTTGTGAGAAAGTGACAAATGCAGCCATGCTAGCAATGTTAAATATTTTGGCTGTGGTCAGATAAGTCATATGAAATCTGGTTGCCCTAAATCTAAGAAACAGAAAAGAAAGAAGAAATTTTCGAGTAAAAGTACTGAAAGAGTAAGTGCAAATGTGACCAAAACTGATTCAACGTCAGTGATTCTTAGTGCAATCACTAAACCTGCGTATAAAAGCTAATGTTATTGAAGATTCATACACAGATATTAACGCTGTGTATAGCGTAAAGCCAAGGCGACAAAATGACTCGTCAAAAATTCGTTTCATTATTGACTCTGGTGCTACTGAGCATATGGCAAATGACGAATCAGTATACAAATTTCTGTTGCAAAACGGAATGCAAATTTGTGTGCAGAGCAGAAGGGCAATATTCAAATAAAAATTTTTTCACAATGGTGACTACGATACAAAAATCATCAAAAATGTACTATTGGTAAAGGATTTGAAATGTAATCTGTTATCAGTGAAAAGTTTAACAAAGCAAGGATTTCGTGTTAGCTTTGTAGGCGATTTTGCTTATGCACAATACAATGATAAAACGGTATTTGTAGCACATGCTTCTGGAAGGATATATGAAGTTGATTTTCCTGTTGATTGTAAAGCCTTTGCTGGTTTAACAAATCAAAAGATTTCGAATTATTAATCACAAATATTTTGGCATTATCGACTAGGTCATTAGTACTACAATGACATGAAAAGAATGGTTGATCGCAATGGTGGTGAATATATTTCAAATGAATTTAAAAAGTATTGTCGCAAGAAGGAACTATACGGTACCAGATAGTCCTGAAATATCTCCAGTAACAGAACGTTTAAATCGAACTTTGGTTGAAAAGGTTCGATCAATGGTGAATGCTAGCGGTTTAAAAAAGGAATTTTGGTCAGAGGCGGTTTTGGCAGCGAATTACATGAAGAATCGATGTCCTACCAGTGCCTTTGGTAAACAATTTCATAACAAAACACCGGCTGAACTATGGTATAAGGTCGAACCAAATTTGTCAAATTTCCGTATTTTTGGTTCAGTTTGTTACAATTTTATTTAGGATTCCAAACGATCGAAGCTTGATGCAAAATCAATTTAATGTATTAAGTTGGGTTATGCTTCGAATTGTTCATATCGATTATGGAATACCGAAACAAATAAACCGATAGTTGAACGAAATGTGATTTTCAACGAGCAAACTGTTATGAACCAAAATAACAATTTAGAATTGTATGATTGCGAAAATACAGAGGAGGTTGACAATCCCAAGGATGCTGACATTGCTAATGACAATATTGGTGATCTTAAAGAAAACATTCATGATACAAGTTTGAATCGTATTGATGATGACGAGATATACTAAGCTTACGGTGCAGTACTAGAGCACGACGATCACCTGAAAGATTTGGTGATTGGCAAGACGCTGCACATTTTGCTTTATCGGCACAGGAGTATGTTGACAACGATCCAAAGTCCATCAGTGAAGCAAAACAATTAACTGATTGAAAAAATTGGCAACAAGCCATTAATGAAGAATACTCATTGCTAATTAAAAATGGTAAATAGACCGTGTGTGATTTGCCAAATTGAAGAAAGGCGGTATAATACAAATGGGTTTTTAAATTAAAACGAAAATGTAACGGAACTATTGACAAACACAAAGCACGTTTGGTGGCGATAGGTTTTTCCACAAACAAACGGTTTTGATGATAACGAAACATATACTCCTGTGGCAAATTTGGCAACATTACGCACACTATTATCCATAGATGTCCAACATGATATGAATGTACATCAGATGGATGTCAAAGGAGTAATTCTTGAATGATGAGTTATCTGAAGAGATATATATGGAATTGCCTGAAGGATTTGTAATTGATAATAAGGTACGCAGACTAAATCCTGCGTTATACGGCTTGAAATAAGTTTCAGGACATAGGATTGAAAAATTCAATTATTTCATGTTGAAGATTTAAATGTAGTATATTGGATCAATGTCTTTATGCCAGGGTAGAGAATGGTATAATATGCTATACATTGCTGTATGTTGACCTGATGATCTATTGCAAAGATGAACGAAAAATTAATGTCATAAAAAGATTTTAAAACAATCAATTTGAGGTGACTGATATTGGAAAGTTGGACACTTTTTTTTGGACTGAACATTGAGCAAAACCTTGACCAAAGTACATAATTTTGAATCAAACACAGTATTTAAACAAAGTTTTGATTAAATTTGGAATGAATCAATGTCAATGCGTCAATACACCAATGGAAGTTGGCTTGGATTTAAGGAAAGGAGACCCAAACAAATTGCTTGATGTTCCATACAGCGAACTAATTGGCTGTGAAACATATGCAACACTTACAATTCGACAAGATTTATGTGCATCCACAAATTATTCCAGTCGGTTCCAAAGTTGCTATACGGTTGAGCATTTTACACACGCAAAACGAATTTTGCGATATATTAAAGGCATTTTGGATTTAAAGATGATTTATCGAAAGGAAAAAGATGGAGATTTGTTGATAGGTGCTACGTACATCGACGTAGCTGGCAGAACCATGAAAGGAATGTCCGAGCTCAATTGGCGAGTAGGCGAGGTTGTATATAACAGAAAAGAACAGGAAATACCTGGAATAAAAACAAACCTAGTAATTCATAATAAAAGCACCATTTAAAAAAAAAAAACTTCTAATTAGCAACTTTTGTGATAAATAGACAGAAATCTACCCTGCGAGAAAACATTAATAATTCTTTTTTAAAATATCCTGTGGGATTTTCATTACAAAGTTTGTTCACAACATCAATAAATACAATGTACATCTATCCAAAAATAAAAAAAATGAATCACGTTTTTAAAATGGCAAGCTGCAGTTTTTAGATCACTATTTTTAGATCACTATTAACCTGAATTACCAAAAAAAAAATACTACTCTAAAAACCACAGCTCTGAATCATCCTCGTACGCACAAAGATTAAATACATGGAATTATCACTACAATATCTTAATTAACACAAATTGACAACTTCAAAAACAACAGTTTTAAATTACCATGGTAAACACAATTAAATATATAAAACTGCCGCAAAAAAGGAAATCATTGAAGGATTAAATATTAGCCACACATGATATATAAAGTTGTCACAAAAAATAGGAAATCATTGAAGAATACAATATTAGTAACACATGTCCCCTCACCTAAAATAATTATTTTCGTACATACGAATTAATGCGAGGCATGTATGAGTCTAAATAGTAAAGTCTAAGTAAACAGGGTCGCAACACGAGCAGGGAATAAAACACTCACCCGTGTGCCTACGGTGTTGGATCAATCACACCTTCCTTAGAGCCGAAGCGGGACAAATGGGCCTGAGACCACGTAACTGGTGCAGCCTTCCATATCATAGCGGAAATTCAAGGGACTGTCGTGTCCACCGGAGGAAGCACACAGCGTGTGCACGAAATTTTTTTACAGTACGGGAGCGACAATTATATTTGGGTCGTATGCAGAAAAGAAAATGAATATTAATTTGTTTGATAACACGAATTAACATCCATGCCGGCGTTATCAAACGTATAAATGTGATTAGAAACTTGAAACAATCTTAACAAATAAGTACGATCCATTACTTCAACGAGTCTTTATGATTAGGTATAATAAGAAGTAATTATGCGCTATAGTAATGTGTATCAAGTCGACGGATAACTCAAACAAGGTACGGACCATTGAGATTATAGAAGAGTTTTTCGTTTCGAAGTAAATAGGTTTAAAATGAAAATTATTAGGAAGCGTACTTATTGTAAGAAGGTCTAATATACCGGGTGTTGTTTGAATATTAAAGCAAAATCTACGTGCATGAATAGTGTAAGACAAAGAAGGGTGTACTTTTAACTTACTGTCTAAAGTGAACGTAACAAATCCCTTCCAGCAAAATTAACAGGTCGGGGTAGGAAAACAAAAGTAATGCAGCGGACAGGACAGTACTCAGAGAAAAAACAAAAAAGGAAAAGTAGAAGGTAGCAATCAGCAAGGACAAAAAAGGAATGGGCTCACACTGAAGAAAAGTCGTCGGAGGACGGATATCTCTAGTAAAGAAACATTCAAGTCTTCTTCAACCTCAAGAAAGGAAATTGGTTTCTCGCGAAAAAACCAAAGCTCGGGAACAACCAAAAATGCTAGATAGCCAAAAAATAAAATTACTTCAAACTGTGGTCCCCAAGAATTGCAACAACCGAAGTACCAAAGAAAAGAAATGCTAACTACTCCTAAAGTCGACTAAGTCCTGGTTTCCGAAGAAAAGAAAAACGGACTAGAAAACACCTACCACAGGAAGTGAATCGAAAAATTTAGCTATGTTAACGAAGACCGACAGAACGTAAAACCAGCCACAGGAACAAGGAGTGGAATGTGGAACGAAAGGAACGAGGAAAAAAATCAAAAAGAATAACGCCAACGAGAACCACAAAAAACCCTAAGAATCGCACAAAAGAACATAAAACGGAATGCCAGTGTAGTTACGTATAAGTATGTGTGTGTGTGTGTGTTTGTGCGTGCGTGCGTGTTTATGTGTGTGTGTTGTTTATGTATGAGTATGTGAGTGTGTGTGTGTGTGTTGATGTATGAGTAGGTGAGTGTATGTGTGTGTGTACGAACTGTGTGTGTATGTAGTGTGCGTGTATAAAGAGTGCGTGTGTGTATATGTTGGACCGCTTTAGTCGCCTCTTACGACAGGCAGGTCGTACCGTGGGACTATTCTATTCCCGGACCCACACGGGTGGAGTACAAGGAGGGAGCAAAAGAAAAACGAACCAGCAGAAATGTGTGTGTTATGAAGTGTGTGTATGTGTGTATGAAGTGTATGTGTATGTCTTGGGCCGTTTTAGTCGCCTCCTACAACAGGCAGGTCGTACCGTGGGACTATTCTATTCCCGGACCCACACGAAGGAATTTTCATTACAAAGCTTGTTCACAACATCAATAAATACAATGTACATATATCCAAAAACAAAAAAAAACACGTTTTTAAAATGGCGAGCTGCAGTTTTTAGGTCACTATCAATCTGAATTAACAACCAAAAAAAAAAATTACTACTCTATAAACAACAGCTCCGAATCATCCTCGTACGCACAAAGATTAAATACATGGAATTATCACTACAATATCTTAATTAACACAAATTGACAACTTCAAAAGCAACAGTTTTAAATTACCATCGTAAACACAATTAAATATATTAAATTGCCACAAAAAAGGAAATCATTGAAGGATTAACTATTAGCAACACATGATATATAAAGTTGTCACAAAAAATAGGAAATCATTGAAGAATACAATATTAGTAACACATGTCCCCTCGCCTAAAATAATTATTTGCGTACATTCGAATTACTGCGAGGCATGTATAAGTCCAAATAGCAAAATCTAAGTAAACAGGGTCGCAACACGAGCAAGGAATAAAACTCACCCGTGTACCTACGGTGTTGAGTTTATCACACCTTCTTTAGGGCTGGAGCAATACAGATGGACCTGAGACCACGTAACTGATGCAGCCTTTCATATCACAAAGAGCGGCAATTCAAGCATCTGTCGGGTCCACCAAAGGAAGCACACAACGTGTGCATGAAAATTTTATACAGAACGGGAGCGACAATTATATTTGGATCGTATGCAGAAAAGATAATGAATATTAATTCGTTTGATAACACGAATTAACATCCATTCTGGCGTTATCAAACATTTAAATGTGGTTACAAACTTAAAACAATCTTAAGAACGTTTCGTGTAGAAGTAAATAGGTTTAAAATGAAAATTATTAGGAACCGTACTTATTGTAAGAAGATCTAATATACTGGGTGTTGTTTGAATATTAAAGCAGAATATACGTGCATGAATAATGTAAGACAAAGAAGGGTGTGTTTTTAACTTACTGTCGAAAGTGAACGTAACAAATTCCCCCCAGCAAAATTAACAGGTCGGGGTAGGAAAACAAAAGTAATGCAGCTGACAGGACAGTACTAAAAAAAAATAAGAAAAATTCGCTTAATAAATTTAAAAAAATCTCCCAAAGAAAACAAAAAAAATCAACTTACAGAGCAATATACAATATACAATAGTAGATAGAACTAACTAAAAAAAAAGATTTGCTTTACGAGAAAGAAGAAAGAAAAAAACAAAAGAAACACTCCAAACGCAAAAAAAAGAATTCTCATCGGGCACGAAGTACCAGTATACCGGACTAAATCAAGAAGTTTAGACGACATAGGAAAATGTAGCAATCACCGAGGACAAAGATGGAATGGCCTAGCACTGAGTAAAAATCGTCGGAAGACGGATATCTCTAGTAAAGAACCATTAAAGTCTTGAACCTCAAGAAAAAGAATTGGTTTCTCACGAAAAACCCCAAAGTAAGAAAAGAGACGAGGAAGAAAACCAACAGTACAAGCCAAAACGAGACAATAATTGTCAAGCCTCAAAGTAAGCTCGGGAACAACCAAAGTTGCTAGATAGAAAAAAATGAAATTACTTCATACTGTGGTACCCAAGAATCGCAACAACCGAAGAACCAAAGAAAGAAAATGCTAACTAGTCCTAAAGTCGACTAAGTCGTGGTTTTTAAAGAAAAGAAAAACGGACTAAAAAGTACCTACCTTACATGTGATTTTCCAATGCTCCACCCGAAGGTACTACCATGACCAGAAAGCAAGTATTTTACCTGGCATGGTACGGATCTTCAACGTGCGTGACAACATTCACACACGAGTCCTCCATTTTACCTCTTATCCGAACGAGGGTGTATTTTTGTGAAAAATGCTTGTTGTAGTCACACACATACCACTACGCCACGAAGCCGCCAAAAAAAGCACCTACCACAGGAAGTGGACGGAAAAATTTTACTATGTCAGCAAAACCAGCCACAGAAACAAGGAGAAAAACGTGGAACGAAAGGAACGAGAGGAAAAAAACAAAAAACAATAATACCAAGCAACAAGTACGAGAACCACAAAAAAACTCTAAGAATCGCCCAAAAGAAAATAAAACAGAATCCCAGTGTAGTTATGTGTGTGTGTGTGTGTGTGTGTGTGTGTGTGTGTGTGTGTGTGTGTGTGTGTGTGCGTGTTGTTGATGTACGAGTATGCGAGTGTGTGTGTGTGTGTTGATGGTGAGTAGTTGAGTGTGTGTGTGTGTGTGCGTGAGTGCTTGCGTGCGTGCGTGCGTGCGTGCGTGCGTGCGTGCTTGCGTGCGTGCGTGCGTGCGTGTGCGTGTGCGTGTGTGCGTGCGTGCGTGCGTGTGCGCGCACGCGTGTTTGTTGATGTATGATTAGGTGAGTGTATGTGTGTATGCGTGTGTATAAACTGTGTGTGTATGTAGTGTGCGTGTATAATGTGTGCGTGTGTGTATGTGTTTGACCGCTTTAGTCGCCTCTTACTACAGGCAGGTCGTACTGTGGGACTATTCTATTCCCGGACCCACACGGGTGAAAGAAAAAGAAAGAAAACCCAGTCAAACGGGGAAGTAACTAAAAGGAATCGTAAGAATCCATCGCCAACCATGAAGTGAAGCTGATTTTCAAACCTTAATTTGAATTCAAGGCGGGTGTATATAGTTAACTTTATTGAAATAGAAAGTCGGTATTGGAATAGAAAGTCGGTATTGGAATAGTTCAATAGTTAACTTCACATATTATAATTTCATTGCATTTAAAACTGATCACATCACTTAATTTGACAAGTCTGTCATAATTATATAATAAAAACATTTGTGTGCTTTACTTTTTATTTGCTAATATAATTCTCAGGGGTGCGCAGCTCTTGCTTCAAATGATTAATTCATTACCTAACATGTCTCGTCATAAACATAAGACGGTTAAATACATAGTTCGGATTAAAGTAGCTGGAATTAATCCATTCATGATTTTTCAAAGAATGTTAATATCAAAAACACGATGATGTTTTGGAATATTTCTGTTCCTGTCTTCTGCTTACGGCGTTTGCTTGCCTTATAAAATAAGCGCTCAGAAGCGGCATGTAACGCCATTACTATGTTATTAAGCGATGTCCCCTGTATAAATTGCTATGTAAGATACGGCCATAATACGTTTTAGATTTTAGTTTACTTCTGAACAATTAATAAATCCTTAAATTTTTTCTAACGCATCTGTTTTGTTTCAGTCATTTGGAAACCACGAATTCGATTTAAAAGTTGAAGGTGTTATACCTTTTATACAAGCTGCAAAATTTCCAATAGTAGCAGCCAATTTAAATTTTACAAAAGAACCAACACTTCAAGCAACAAATGTAACAAAATCGGTCATACTTGAAGTAGCTGGAAGACAAATTGGTATTATTGGGTATTTAACTCCAGAAACGGCTAAAATTTCAGCTCCACAAAACGTCATCTTTAACAGCGAAGTCCAGAGTATTAAAGAAGAAAGCGAAGAACTTTACAAGAAAGGAATAAATATAATAATAGCAGTGGGGCACTCTGGCATACAAACAGACCTGAAAATTGCTAAAGAGGTACCTTTGGTTGATGTTGTTATCGGCGGACATTCAAATACATTCTTATGGAATGGAGCTAAACCTGATTTAGAAGAACCATATGGACCCTACCCACTTGTGGTTGAACAAGTAAGCGGGAAGAAGGTATACGTTGCACAAGCCTACGCGTACACTAAATATATGGGATATTTAAATGTAAAATTCAACCAAGTAGGAGATGTAGTTGCTTGTGCAGGTCAACCAGTACTTGTAAATTCGAGTATTCCGCAAGATGAAGACATCTTAACAATTCTAGAAGTCTACAGGCCAGCAGTGAAGAAACTAGATGAAGAAATCCTTGGTAAAACAAAAGTTGTCCTAGACGGCACCGTGGAAAGTTGCAGGTTTAAGGAATGTAATTTTGGAAATTTAATTGCCGATGCCTTTGTTGCATTTCACGCAAATAGTTATGTAGGTCGTTACTGGACAGATGCCCCAATAGCTGTTGTTAACGGAGGTGGTGTACGAAATAGTATAGAACCAAACAACGTTAGTGACCTTGTAACTCGAGGCGAGTTGATTGCGGCAATGCCGTTTGATAACTCAGTAGTTGTTCTTACACTGCAAGGAGAAGATCTTTTAAAAACACTTGAAATTGGAATTCGAAGCAATGGAGAAACGTCGCGTGGAGAATTATTACAAACATCTGGTTTACGTGTAATATATGATATATCAAAACCTGTCGGTTCAAGAGTTGTTATGGCAAGTGCACGCTGTGGTGCTTGTAGAGTTCCTGTTTATGAGCCGGTAGACCCTAAGCAGCAGTATAGAGTTATTACAACAGGGTTTTTAGAAGCTGGAGGTGATGGTCATACAGTATTTAAAGACAAAGGTTATAATTTTTTTACTCAAGAGTTAAACGATTGGGATATTGTGGCCTGGTACATAACAAAATATTCACCAATATATCCAGAGGAAGATGGTAGATTACGTATAATATCCAAAGATCAGCTCATAGATAAATCTGCAGCAAGTTCAATTTTATCGTATTTTAGTTTAATTATTGTCAATGTTATTGTCACAAGTTTAGTGTCCTAAAAATTATTTAAATGCTGTTTAAATTGGTCTAAGGTTTGTGAATTGTTCGGGATGTAGAGGTTCTTGAACACCTATTCAAAATGGTAACAATTTTTCACAGCTTATAAACTACGTAGCACACACCGTCGGTATGGATTTATTGTCTATAACTACACCTGGCTAGTCGAATCTAATCAAAAATGACCAAGCGCTTACTTTCTAAAAAGGAATCCCAAAGTTGCGCCCCAAACTCGTATATATATCATATAGAAGGATTTGATTAATAGACTACGGGAAACCACAAACCTCTTGTAATTTGAGAGCTTTTTGTGACAACGTACATTAGCGGTATCGTGTATCAGACACATTCGCGTATGACTGATGATCCCCAACTCCCGGATTCAATTCCTAACATGGACTGCTTGAAAAATGTTAAGCGAACATTTTTCACAAAAGTACACTTTCGTTTGGATAAAAGGTAAAATGTAGGTCTCGTGTGAGCTTGTCAGCACTTGCATGGAACAACAAGGGTTTGGTAAAATTCAAAATTTCCAGGTAAAAAAATCGCTTCCTAACTAACGTAGTACCTTCGAGTGGAGCATTAGAAAATCAAATGTAGGGGCAACGTACATTACACATTGTATGAGAAGATTACATACGACGTTTGCAGTAAACCCGAAAAATACGATTCCTAACAGTTGGCACATATAGAAGGCTCGAGCGCTGTCTGTTTTTTCAACATCTTTCAAATACTCGTTCCATTTGACTTTCGACCGTCCGTAGGATTTTTAAAAATATTTCAACAATCTAAAACATGTTCGGAGAAGTTGCACTGTTACGGGTGTAAGAATCGTTACACTATCAAATTTTGAAATGCCCGGAACGGGCGGAAATCCCGTAACAAATTAAGATTGCGCTGGCTAACTATCGTGATGCGAAAGTAGGTTTTTGTATAAACAAATTAATAAATTGCAAAAGAATTGGAAAGTTAAGATGGGCAATTTACTTTACCATAAACTCTTACCCTGAAAGGCCGTTTGGTACTGTCTTAATTTATGGGTACCAACTCGTTTGGTTAGGGGACCACCCTCTGTAAGACGTACTTTCCGAGTAAATTCTAATTAGGTCCGCCTCCTGGTGGAACGGAGTTCCTTTACAATCAATCCTAATCACAACATACCATTCCACTGTATCGCCTAAATCTATTTAAATAGTCATTATAACATTATTCCTTTAAACAGATACACCCACATAACTTTAAGATTACATAATTTACATTAACTACTCAATTTTAGTAACTTAATCACGTCCTCAACATCTTCAAATTAAATTTCAATGTTCACGTGGTATACATTGTCTATTTTAACAAGCTACATGCCACCAACAAAACAAAAAAATACAACTAGCAATAAAACTAACAGCTAATTGCCACTCTGAATAAAGATTTCCATAGAGCCAGAATTGAGTTCACTTTCCGACGAGTAATGCATTTCCAACTTTTGTTTGTATGGAACGACTCCGTCCAAATTTGTATCTTTGTTGTCAGGTCGTTGTCGAATTATCTGCGAATGTTATCACGTTACACTCCCGTTTGGTAATCTCATAGCCCAAGCAGTCCCCTCGACTACCCTATCAACTGATACCCTCTACGTCTCTGCTCGTCACTAGCTCGCAAGTAGTCAATTCATTGTTTCCGTCCACTGTCTAATTCCCATTATCTTGCTGCCCACTTTCTATGCCTTAGAGGGATATGTTATTACATTACGGTTTTCATATTGAGCTGACTTCAGATCACGTGAAAAATGCGTAATTTTCTGTGGTGTGATACGTGTTATAGATGTTAGCATTCTGTGAAGTGTTACATTGTAAACATTTAACATTGTATTTAATTTTTTTATAAGGTCTGATGATACATCTGTGAATTTCACTAAGTCATCGGTTGCTTCTGGGAGATTAAACTACGTTGTAATAATATAATATTACTTTTATACCATCTGAGGTTACTTGTGGCGTAATTGCATTTGTTTATTTAGTTTTACTTATTTCTACTAAAAGTGTAAAAATCTTTCCTATGTATAGGGTAATTAACGTATGAAACATGAATATTGATAACCCCACCGATGTTTAAACTTTAAATATGCTAAAAGCTTTCTTAACATTTTTTTTTTCTTTCGTTAGATCGAAACTTCTTGAGGGCGACCTTTATTCAAGATGTGATAAGTACAGAAGGTGTTGCGAAGAAAAAATAAGGTGTTTTCGGACTTAAGGCGAGTTCTATTTCTGCGGGGGCATGAGATGGTCGGGGTATTTTACCGAGACTAAACCTGAAACAAAAAAATAAATCTTGAGCGTCACTGCATCTATGAAAACCAACAATAAATAGTCATCCTAAGGGTAGACGCAGAAAAGCCTTAAGAGAAATATATCAACTTGAATTTAGATATATTGTAATTTAATATATTTCTCAATTTTATCACCTCAACCAAATTTCGTAGACTACTTATTTTTATTAAATTTTAGAAATATAACGATTAAAGTTTTGACTAGCATCTAATAAAAAATTAGTTTTTCTTCTCTTTGTACAAAACTTAATAGTGTTTATACAACAGCATAAAAGTGAATGCTGATGAAATTTATTAAGTAGGCAAAAATTATAGTGATTAACAGACTACGCCTGTTATGAAAAAATATACTTAATATTTTATTAATATCAATCATACTCTGTAATCAAAGATCTTTGATATAGCTTACAAGTATTAGAACATAGATATTTTTTTCTAAATACAAAATATACTCAGCAAACATAAGCGTCATCTGTTTTAATGCAATTAGAAGAACTAGTTTTTTATCATTCCCTATGTTGTTTTGCAGAGCCAAATCTAACAAATGTTTAACACTAAAATATGGCGACATAGAAATGCCATATTATCTTAAAAACACCTTATAAAATTGTGATTTGCTTTAATAAGATTACGTGCGATATTGAAGTTCCAAAAATGAAAATGAAAGTTATGTTATGTCCTTCTCGAACGTTATAAAAAAAAGAATGTTACCCACCAAAGTTTGATGACAAAAACATTTAAGTAATAACAAAAAAATTACGGAACACCTGTCGGTTTAGAGAATTCTGATTCCGCCATTTTCCTTATGAAAAATAACAACTCCCTTCCCTAATCAAATAATTAAATCGTGATCCATAATAGTTGGTATTGAAATCGCATCCTGTTTTTACATTTTTAATCCATAAATTCTATTATCATCTAAACATGGTTGATAAAAATTCAAAAGCTTTCTAGAAAAATGAGAACGCCATATCTAAATAATGAAACGTTTTATAAATATCACTTCACTAGTTAGAACCACGTTCTAACAGAAAGAAATGGTGCATAGCTTCAATCCCATGCTATACGAAATTGCCATGAGTGGTGTTTGTTTCAACCCATGTTAACTCAAAAACTAACACTTCTTTTTTAAAACGTGTCTGCTGATTATATCCTAACGAACAAGAAGGACCTATTGTCCTTTACCCATCACGGCGCATGAATATCCAAACTACAGCTGCGCGGGATATTAAATACTTTAATAATAACTTTTTGTCTAAATTCTAGCAACTTACGTAGCACGAAGTGCATTATATAGTTGCCTAACACTAAATTGTTACACTGCCTCTTTCGGAAAAGAAAAAAGTGAGTGGTTAACAAAATCTAAACAGCCAAATCCGACACATTTTTTTTACTTCAAGAAAGGTTTAAGTGTTTGATTAATTAAATTTATGAATAAACAAAAAAATAAAACCTAATTTGAAGTATGTCTTGGCTTCAAAAAAATATAAACGTAAGGAATTAAATTGAAAGGGGTATATTAGACAATAACTAATACACACAAAAAATAACCAATTGAGTGGTACGGTAACTCCGCGTACCATATGTTTCTGAGGAGTCCTAATTGGGAATACACAATCAGGAAATGTCAATTATGTAAGTCCAACACTTAAAAGTTACAAAAAGAAAAAATTAAATAAAAGTGCAAGTCGAAAATACTTCTACAAATACCAACAATTTTTAAAAAAAATGCCCATGCTTGTGTCAATAAGTATTGATACTAACATCAAAAGAAATTTACAATACTTTTATAATTCTACTAATACTAACCTTATAATGAAATTTATTTACATAAATACAAATGTATTCATCAGCTTGCTAAAAAAAAATCTCGAAATACCGAGGAAACCATATACTGAGGCCAGAATTATTACCCAGAACAGAACCTCTGCCTCATCAAATTTAAATTACTAATCTCTGTGATTGTTTAGTCTTGCACAGACCACATCACAGAACATCAAACTTATATTGAAGCATTCCGCTTCCAAAAAATTCTACCTAACAGTAGTCTAGGCAAACACCACAGTAAATCACTCTACCGCCGTACGACTATAAAATTTTTATATCCAAATAAGACACACTAAAACCCAACTGAACTACGTTCAAACATAATAAAAACATTGGTCTTTACTCATCATACCCCAAAAATAGGTATTCCTCATCCAAAGCCTACATACCAATAAATTCATAACAAACGCTGAATAAAAAACAATTAAAAATATACTGATATTTATAAAACGCAAGCCCAAAAATATGCGAGCACTTAAACGCACTCTTCGACACCAAATACTTCCATATTCAACACAAAACATTCACCATTATCAAGGTAAATTATAATTAAAAACCGTGATAAAATTGAATCACAACAAAACTTGTTTAAGAAGCGATCCAAAAATTTTTTCCTATGAACTATCTTCTAAAAGTATAAACCTAAAACACGCAAGTATCATTTCAGTACTGCAACTAAATGCAAAAACCTCAAATCGCCACAAATATTCTATAAAACTTGCAAAAATATACTAACTAGAACAAACACAACGGAAAGGCAAAAAGTATCTGCTATTTCTAACTAAAACATCAAAAGTATTACTTAATTTTCAGAAGCGTCATCTGGATACAAAGCAGAAAAGGGTTTCAAATCTTTAATATGCCATCTACCTGCTCCTGATCCATCTACATTACTCAGATCGTATACAACACCTGAACACTTTTTTTGACTATACTTAATATAAACTTTGGAGAGAGTTTAGCTGTAAACTTATCATCTGCACTAGAGAGTACTATTTATACCACGAATATTTAATTCATATTCTAGTTCTTCTTTGTGCAAGTATACAATCTGATGTGGCCGCCATTTTTAAATTTAATACTTCGAAAAAAGATTATAATCAATCTTTACAAAAAAACAAAATTTCACTTATAACAGCAAACCATTTCAGCAATATCGACAAATTATTCCAGCTCAAAAATACAGCGACAATAAACACTTTGATAACTTCAGGCTTAACTAAACTTACGTCACTAAAATCGAACCAACAAAGACAAGTCAAAAAGTCGGAACTTAAGTTGTTGGTGTTAGTGTTATGTGAATTATTTAAAATTCGAGCAGCCCCTGACGTTGGGCGGTAGTGTTATTAACCCCACATTGGCAACGTCAGTATTAATAATTTTTTCTTTCGCTAGATCAAAACTTTTTAAGCATGGCTTTTATTCAAGATGTATAGGGCCAGAAGGTGTTGCGAAGAAAAAATAAGGTGCTCTTGGTCTTAACTCGGGGTCTGTTCGTGCGGAGGCATGAGATGGTCGGGGTATTTTACTGACACTAAACCTGAAGAAAAAAATCTTGAGCGCCACTGCGTCTATGAAAACCAGCAATGAATAGTCATCCTAAGGGTAGACGCAGAAAAGCCTTAAAAGAAATATATCAACTTGAATTTAGATATATTGTAATTTAATACTTTCCTCAATCTTATCAGCTCAGCCAAATTTTGTAGACTACTTATTTTTATTAAATTTTAGAAATAAAACGATTTAAGTTTTGACTAGCATCTAATAAAAAAATTAGTTTCTCTTCTCTTTGCACAAAAATTAATAGTGTGTATACAACAGGATAAATTGAATTCTGATGAAATTTATTAAGTAGGCAAAAATTATAGTGATTAACAGACTATGGCTGTCATAAAAAAATATACTTAATATTTTATTAACATTAATTATACGCTGTAATCAGAGATCTTTGATATAGCTTACAAGTATTAGAACATAAGTCTTTATTCTAAATACAAAATTTACTTAGCAAACATAAGCGTCATCTGTTTTAATGAATTTAGAGGATCTAGTTCTTTATCATTATCTATGTTGCTTTGAAGAGCCGAATCTAACAAATATTTAGCACTAAAATATGGCTACATAGAAATGCCATATCATCTTAACAACACATAAAATTGTGATTTGCTTTAATAAGATTACGTGCAATATTGATATTAAAAATGCTAAATTTCATATTTACTAAATAAATACATTTTTGTTGAGCAAACTGCGCTATTCAAACAAAACGTTCCATCACGTACGTATTGAATAGTTCCAAGTACGAAAGTTATGATATGTTCTTTTTGATCATTATAAAAAAAGAATGTTTCACACCAGAGTTTGATGACAAAAACGTTTAAGTAATAACAAACAAATTACGGAACACCTTTCGGTTCAGAGCATTATGATTCCGCCATTTTCTTTGTGAAAAATAACAACTTCCTTCTATAATCGAATAATTAAATCTTGGTTCATAATAGTTAGTATTGAAATCGAATCCTGTTTTTACATTTTTGGTTCATAAATTCTATTATCATCTAAACATGTTTGCTAAAAATTCAAAAGCTTTTTAGAAAAATGAGAACGCCTAATTAAAAAACAAACCGTTTTATAAATATCGTTTCACTAGTTAGAACCACGTTATAACAGAAAAAGCAGTGTATAGCCGCAATCCCATGCTATACGAAATTGCCAAGAATGTAGTTTGTTTCTACCCATGTTAACTCAAAAACTCACTTTTTTTCTTAAAATGTGTCTGCTGATTACCTCCTAACGAAGAAGAGTAACCTATTGTCTTTTACCCATCATGGTTCATGACTTTCAAACTACGGCTGCGCGGGATATTAAATACTTTAATAATAACTTTCTTGCCTAAATTCTACCAACCTACGTAGCATAAAGTGGACTATATAGTTGCCTAAAGCTAAATTGTTACAACGTAATATATTACGTTATAAAAATTTACTGTTGCAATTGGCCTGTCTACTCAAACAACTACGGTAATTACCTATACTTTGCGTTCAGATTTGAAACGCGTAACATTGAAATCCGTTTTCCTTTTGTAGGGTTTGAAATTATTCATTGACCTGAGCTACGTTCAACTATGTATTGTACAAAACAACTTTCTGATTTGGTGGTTCTAGTATATTACCTAAATCAATTTTATAAGCGCTAGAGAAATTGAAATGTCATGCTTAACTAATGCTACTATTCGTGAAACCATAAGATGAAGGGTACATATGTATTTATTCTGACCGTTTAAAATAATTTTTTTCCTTTTCCAAACGCAAATGCGTTGCAGTACCTAGAAATTTTATTTCTCGTGGATTTTGCACCCGGACTTTAATATTTCAAACCCAAAAATTACAAACGCTCTCCCTAAAAAATTTCTCGGTATGTGATGTATCATTTTTTGAAAGCTAAAGATTTAGATTTCCTTTGCGGTAAAATGTTCAACTTGGGATATATCTTGCAGTAGGTAATGGTGGTGTGGTCGTAACCCTTTCTGATTTCCGCACCGGACCACTGACGGCACAGCAATGTGATTTATAAGAGAAAAAGCAGATTTCTAGAAGAATATTTATACTGGCAGTTGCTTTGTGAGTGCATACGTGTTATAACATACAAGTCGTATTGTCAGATCAGTTCTACCACTCTGCTACAAGACGATATAGTAAAGTTCTTGACATGTGTTATTATTGAAAACAAAAATATAAAAACGTTTAATTATATTCCTACAAATATCATTGTTGTTTAACCAATATAATTGTACACATTAAATGAGAGCACAGTAATTCCTCATAATGAGATAAAGTTTACTTAGTAAAAATTAAAACAAACAATTACTGTTTAATTAAAGTATTCGTGCGTCTTAGATGAGGAGATGAATTGCTATAATTAAATAATGCATGTGATCGGATGCTTATAAAAGCTTATTAATAAGATAGAATTATTTAAAGCTTTTCTCATAAACATGTATTAAAGGTATAAATATAAAAATTTTTAACTATAATTTATATGTAAGATGCTATTGACTATAATCAGATACATGAGTTATGCACAACTTAAGATGTGGCATTGAAGATGATTTAACATTGCCACGTGTCAACAGGATAATCTCCATCGATATTCTTAAATTTCACATAAGCTGTCGTCATTTTTAAGAAAAACCAAGAACCTATTCGATCTTTCATACAATACCAGCATGACTTACTAAACGTTAATCACATAAACGATTTCTAATATTACAGAAAAATACTTTTAACAAACTCAATTGATACATCTCTAAAAAATGAAGCATTGAAAAATCGGTATCATTTTGGTAGCATGTGTAGGAGTATGCAACCAACCATACCCCTAACTATTGACCAATAAGTACGCAGCATGCAAATACATATTATGTACGCATAAAAATAGAACCGTCCGAACGTACAATACAAACAAATCCTCGGTATAAAAGGAGTTCAAAATACTAAAGTAAATCTCTTCTTTTTATTCTCTCTTTAAGAAAACCACCAAACTTCTTGGAAGGAACTTAAGAATAGTACACCAAATCACCAAGCTCCTCGTAAACTATGAGTTTTCTCAGATTATCTCATTTTGACTACCAAATTTAAGGGGATAAAATGAAGTAAACTCTTATAACCATGCCACGGAGAGAATACCCACACAGCTTTGACCAGCTCCACTTCCAAAGCCACGGCCGTCAGGACCACCTCCTATAGCACGTGACGCCATACGTACCTTAGGATTAGGGACATTCTGACGCCAGTCCGCTTTAATTTCTTCTAATCAAGGAAACTGTCGTACGCCAATATCAGCTTACTAGCCGCCAGGTAGTGAAGCTATGGAAATCAAACTGTAATCACCGCCACGAGTTGCCGTAATACATTCAGCGTAACCTGGGCCATAGCTATTTACAATTATAGATTTTATCACCCACACGATACCAGACGCTGGTCTTTGCCGTGAAGTCGCAACATCCAATTTGCAATTTAATTATCCGCACAAAGACTCCTAAATATTTCCTTTGTGCGCGTCATGCCATTCAAGTTAGTGTATAATAAGTTCATATCAAAATTTTAACTTGTAAATAAAGGTCATCTCTGTTGTTACGATCTTATGGCGTATCAAACCTCCGGTTATTAATAACATTTGAATAATACTATTCAGCAACAGCAATTTTCAATAGAATTATAATTTTTTGCAGTATATATATATATATCGCTATAATTATAAGATAGTTTAGGGGTAGGTTAAGTCATAGGGGTCGTGGAATAAATAAAAGCAACTTCCAGTTAACAAAAGCATATAATTCCAGATATTATAAGAGTAATTAGGTCACTATACATATTGTTAATTGAGAGCACACTGTATACAAAAATACATGGGATTAAATGTATAAAAATATAGAAATATCCAAAAGTAGTTTACAAGTTAAGATAAGATTTGAAAACGCAACAAAATGCTTTAAAATTAAATCAACGGAAAACCTATATGAATTGGCTTTACAAATATTTAACAATTGCGTTAAAAATATCATCGTACACGCAATCTAAATTATGCATTATTAGAAAATCGTACGTGACATGAAGAATCACATTTGTTCAAAAATCCAATATTAGTTAGGAAATAAACAAGCACCAGATTATTTCGGTTTAGATTATAATAAATAACAAAACACTGAATACGTGATTTAATAAATGGAAATTGTTGTGATTTCTCAAATAATACCATGATTTGTGAGTGCATTACGTGACGAGCCAGGCATCCATTCGAATATTTGGACTAAATAATTGGTAAAAATCCCGAAGTACACAAAGATAATTTTTAAGGTGTCGTCCCAACACGTGAATGAACCAATGAAAGTAGATAGAGGTACGGTTTTAAATACGATAAGAATGAAGCGACGAATTTAGTATACATTTAAACTGGGCGATGACTATGTTCTGAAGTGCTAAATTATTTTACGTAACCAGTGAAACGAGAATTAAAGTAAAATCATTTTGAAAAGTGTACGAATTGTGCAACGCATAAGCCGATCTATTAAAGACGTAAGTAATAACGATTTAATTAAAAATTCATTCATTAACATTAATAAAACAGGGCTTTTATTACTGATATGGAAAATGTTTTATTACTGACTTTTAATACCGACATGAAAATATTCTATTACTGATATTTGAATTGAATCCTAATAATGGTAGTTTAAACTGGATTAATTTATTACTGGTATTTTAATACTGGCTTTAACACTGAAATTTAAATGGAATTTTAATTTATTGAATTGGATTCTAATAACGATTTGGATTGTATTTTGGTTTTGATGTCAACTTCAAATTCGAGTGGGGGGGGGGGTGGATGCAGATTAGAAGCTAGGAAGGATCCACACAACCATTCCAGGTTAGCGATTTGATATAATTTATGATTGAAAACTGTTTTAATTCAACATTTATCATTTCGTATCTGTAAGAGTCAACAAAACATAGTAGGTTCATTGATCAATTTATGACAAAAGCAATAGTCATCTTGAAACTTTTCAAAGGTCCCTAAATATAAGCAAAAGGGCTAGACTGGCTTCAATTTCATAAATTTGGTATATGTAAATATTCTGAAAAGGAGAAAATTTTAAAGTTGTAAATATTTAATCATTATATTGTGTATTGTAGAATTGCTTTATTTAATCAGCTAGTTTGGGCAAAAGCCATAACTCAACATTTCAAATCATAAGTGCTTGATTATTAGGGGTAAATTTTACAACAAAATTTATGATGGCTCAACGCTGGGATTAATATCACAGAAATTTTATATTAGACCCAAATAAAAGGGGATATACAGCATTTTATGTACACCCAATCGTGGGGCTAAATATTAATATAATATCAAAGGGGCTAATAGAAAGATCACAGCATTTTATCACATGCCCAATCGTGGGGCTGAAATATCACAGCAATATATATATATATATATATATATATATATATTGCTGTGATATACTCCTTTGAATGCGGGAACTGGGTCCTTTCAACAAAAAAATTCTAGTCCCACCGATTGGACGTCATAAACTGCTGTGATCCTGGTTTCGCTTCAGCGGCTCACCTAATTTTATAAACCTCCTCATTCATAAAATTAAACAACACATTCCTACCACAAACATCAACGTTAACTCTATTTACATCAATATTCAGAATACATTAAATTTTCAAATTAAATTTCAGCATAAAATTCAGTTTTAAAAAGAATTTCAAGATTAATTTTATTATCACTTTAACGTGCATCCAGAATTAAAGTCCTTGTTGGATGCCTACTAATTAATATAACAATATAAGCAGACCGGAGTCTGAGTATAAAGGGAGCATCTACCACACCTTTACGTTAATTAACCATGTTCGTCTAATTGAGCTCAAAGACATACCCAAAGTTTCATCATAATTCAGAACATCAATACTAAATACCCCTTTCTACTTAAACAAGCAAATTTCATCTTAAAATTAAAATTTTATGGTTAGTACAATTTCACTAATGTCCATTTAAAGTAAATCAATTATAAAGTTATTCAACACACACAAAAATGTCAAACAAAATAGTATAATTTACCTGAAGGTTACTGTCCTCGTAGCTTCAATGTACATCGTCCCTTTAGTTAATCACACCATTCCAACAGGATTATATTTACGGCTTCTAATTCTCAACGCTTTTAAAATTTTCTCCATCACCATTTATTTAAAGTTGTTTCTGGGCTTTTCCGGAACTCATCTGTGTATATCTGACCCTTGTTTCGTGGATCCAGACACGTATTTGAACTATTTAATTATTAACACCCCCGAAAAATAGCAAAAAAATTCATGCGTCTTTCACCAATATACGCCAAAACTGCCTACTTTTGTGTATACATTTGTCGTTGTAAATTTTGCTAATTGGTACAGTGATACTAAATTTTATTACCTTGTATCTAAGTGCACTGAAGTACATTCATGTTAGCACGTAAATCACAAACTATTTTGAATCACTAAAATATACGAGCAAAATTTTAAATTATTTTATCAAACTAAAATGCACTGTTTAACATCTTGAATCAAGTCGCGGATGTAAGAGCTTTTAACGCATCGAATAGTCAAAAGTCTAAGAGGCCGAAATTCATATTACCACCGGTATATATAGCAAAAAGCCTGTCTGTCGGTCTGTTCCCCAAAACAGACAATTCTTAAGAATTTCTCATTCTATGTTCCCAGTTCGTCGCTCGCGCGTCGGTTTTTACGAAATTTTCACTCGCCCCATTTAAATGTCAGAAATTCTCACACGGCACGCAAACATGTCCGAGAAAAACTAATTAATTTTGTACAGAAATTGTTGTTTCTACCTCTGATATTTGCATCCTATTTTCAACCAATTGTGACCCTCGTGACGTTGCTTAAATCACGCCTTTTACTATATGTGTCTTTGCTTGACGCATTTTCTCTTTCCTTTTCTAACCTGTTCGTATTGGTGCAAATTGATATTCTTTATTATCGATTATATTTTAGTCCATGTGGACTATCTGGGTTTAATAACCCCGTATCGCACCTTCTCGTGAATATTAAGCCCCGGTTTCTCCAAGATTCTTTGTAAACATTAATTATCTGCAAAATTTTCGCCGAATGAGCTTTTTAAATAAACCCTGTTTTGTATTTCGTGCTAAAGCATCTGACCGTTTCCAATATCCTTAGAATCGACATGTTTATCTAAACAAATTAAACTGAAATTGCCTTTTAAAATACGCAGGTGTGTTCAAACATCCTACTTCTAACTAACACTTCTAGGATTTGCATTTTATTGGGTTTTTACAAGTTTCTATAGATATTATCTGTTACTAACGATTCAATTCCGGTTACTTGAAATAGGGTTAATGCACGTAATTTCCATTTGTTTAGGAATAATTACATTACACGCAGAGCTTATTAATACTGTTTCTTTTGATATAAAGCGTCTTGTACATGGTTTAAATTTCTTATTTTTACTGAGACGACCGAATTTATTTATGCTTCATGGTTTTAATAAAGCGTATTATCTAATAATATTCATTATACACGGTGATTAAAATTATTTGATGTGATTATTTAATTTTCTACCCTGGTCTAAATATGAGTAATATATATATATATATATATATATATATATATATATATATATATATATATACATATATGAAACTGTTACGCCATAACATGGGTGCCAACAAAAATTATTTAAAATACATTACATAAATTCATTTTAAATTTTAACACAATCTTTCCGCTAGTACAAATAATTGGAAAAGTATTATGTAGATGTTTTAGAAACGAAAACAACGTAGCTTAAATATCTTATCAGCAAAAAAACAAAGGCTCCATAAAATAAAAATTAGGCAATGGCTGCTGTATCTCAATTAGATAGCTAAGCTATTTAAATTAAAATATTTTTGTTGATAGAAGATTCGATATTCTGGTAGAAAAGATCTTGGAAATCATGAAAGTAATAATATCAAAAATATTTTTGTGTTTAAAATATATCAAGAAAATAAGGACTGATAATTACTAACGGTTTTATATTAAATAAACACCGTTGATTTGATTAATTTAAATTTTTAAGAATAACATCTAGATTAGGGGAACCCAATCATGTAATATGGATGTCGACCAAAAATGTTGAAAATGTCTTAAGTAAATCCTTTCTAAGTCTTATCACAATCTGGCTGCTGGTATAAATCATTGCAAAAATATGTAGATATTCTAACGAATTCTTCACTTGTCCTTTGGCTTTTTTCTCAATAGATACAAGTCTAATAATTATTTTCCACTATCACATATCTTTATTAAGTCTTGTATACTAACTTAATCACTATTTGTAGACACTAAATTAATCTTCTAATTACTATGAATTAAACACTACTCTTACTGATAATTTATTTATCTAGCACATTTATATCACGTACACAAATTTATAACGTCACATAAGCAAATTTATCTTTACATTAATATATGTACATCAAAAGTTTATTAGGACCGAGTTGAAACTAATACTAATCTATCACAAGGGGGCTTGCCCTTATATGAAATAATTCTTTATTCTAAGTAAATCGAAAAAATATTTAAAATATGTATCATCAAACCAATTGTATTACGATACCTATTAATCGTCCCTCCAATCGCTAGACAGATATGATTGTAATACAATATCTATCTATTATTCTTTCTTATCACTATACAGATATGAGGTCGCCTCAATAAAAAATGGAATAAATGTAATTTTCTGAATGTTCTATAACTTCTTAATTACTGTCATACTGCTCCTTTTAAAACTGTTTTGTCCCAGAACATGAAGTTGAATGTCCCTCTGACGATAGAAACAACCGGAATTGTTCTTACATTTCATATTGATGGAAGTAGCAATCAAGTCGAAAACCAATCTTAGGTATGGCCAACTACTTGTTGAAAACAGAATCCGCTAATGCCTTTTTTGGTAATTCCAAACCTCGCCTTTTCGGTACCGCTGTACGCGGATATGAACCATTGGTAATTTGGACTAGGTCTTGGTTTGTCTTCCCGGCTCTTTACTCGCTTCACGTTTTTATGTACTCGGACATTGTCATAGTCATCACTGTCGTACTACTATTGTCCTGTCTATTGGGAGCTTTCGAATTCTATACACTACATCGTTGATTCGTTTCAGTACGTCGTAAGGACCCTTCCAATTTCTTGGTAACTTCGACGACAATACACGTCTCCGTCTGCGGTTGTACAACCATACGCTGTCATCCGTTTGAAAACCAGATCCTTGTGCGATGGTCTGCGGTTCATGCGTTCTACCATATCATGCGATTGAGGACGCAACGATGTTGTTCTGATCTTTTTCATTCCTAGCAATTGTCAAACTTTTTAAAACCGCGCCGACTCAAAATCTCTGCCCTAGTTAGCATGCAGTTTTAAAGGTATTCCAAAACGGCAGAAAAGCTTCTTGACAAATACGTCGACAACAGTTGCTGCTTTTTGGTTGGTACGGCATACGCTTTATAAAGTAGTCCATGGCCACCAAAGTGTATTTATTTGCAGAGTCGGTCTCGGGAAATGAGTCTACAACATTAATTGCCAAACTCTCAAACGGACTTTCTACGTTGTATTGCCGCATGGACGCTTTTTGGTTACTCCGCGGCGCATTTAACCAACACTTCCTGCACCATTCCCTACTTCTTCCTTACAACCTACCCAGTAAAATATTTAACGGAACTTGTCTACAATTTTCTTGGGGCGAATTTGTCCTTCCGACGTCCCCTTATGTAGATGTCCTAAGACATCGGACACCGAGTTCTTAAAAATCATCACCTGAAGCGTACTTACAAATTCATTATCCTTTTCAGGAAATCACGCCAAAATTTCGTCCTCTAACTCTGGGAAATCCCACTGTGCCCAGAACGACTACACCGCGCTACTTAATAGGCTATTATTCTACTAATTCAGATGCTCTCTTCTGATTTTCTAATCCATAATGACGCCAAAATCTGCGTCATCCTTTTGTTTGATGCTTAGCTGCCGTGCCTGCCAATCATCGTTAATCACAGCTGTCCTACACAGAAGATCACCTTTCGTCTGTAGTCGATACCAAAGACTACAGTTATCAGGAAATGTCCCTCGCGACAACTCATCTGCCTTACGGTGACATAAACCCGCTGGATGTTCAATGTCGACGTACTCCTGCAGCCTCTTTATTCATCTCGCGACTTGAATAAGTGTCTTAGCTACGGAATGCATCATAACAACCTTCGTCCCATACTAATTACGCCCTTCTTCTGTTAATTTAATCAAGCGATTCGCAATATAAACAAAACTTGTATTATATGTGCATAATCCCAGAGTAATGCGCCGATGTTGTTTGTTTTTGGGCGTCGGCACACTTGCACGAACCTAACTTTTCCGAGCCTGCCTAACTTCATTTTGTGAGATTCCAAAGGTATTTTATCTCTTCGCAGAGTTAGTGGCACTTCTTTGAGCTCAACTTCAAATTGGTTCCTCTCAATCTTAGAAATAATTCCTCCAAAATAATCAAGTGTTCCTTAAATGTCTTCCCAATCGCAATTACGTCATTCAAATACAATAGGCATGTTTTCCAAGACAGTCCACGTAAGATGTTATCCATTAAACGTTCAAGGGTGGCAGGAGCGTTACAATGTCCAAAGCACATCACTGTAAATTGCCAAAAGCCAACCCCAATAATAAAGGCAGTCTTCTTTCGAACTTTGGGATTAGCATTTACTTTCCAGTATTAACTTTTCAGATCCAAGGTTGAGCACTACCGTGACCCTACAAGCGTATCTAGGGCGTCGACAATCCTTAGTAGTAAATAATTGTCTTATTTTTTCACGTCATTCAACCGGTGATAGTCAAACACAGAATCTTGTTGGCCCGTCCTTAAGGGCTGTCCAAGCGTTCGATCACACCCAGCGCCTTCATTTTCCTAACCATTTCCTCGACCTTTTAACACTGGTTAATGCTAACCTTCCCGGCTTTGGTCTTTTTGATCTGACATCACCGGTATCGATTTTGTGCTTGACTACTCTGGTTTGTCCCAACCGTCTGCTGTTAATAGCAAACATATCCGGGTATCGTCGAATCAGGTTTTTAAATTCAGCCAGCTTTTGTTATTCGAGATTCTGGTCCAATAACTTCGAAAAGCACTCACTGGTGGTGGTTCGTTAACGATGTAGGACCTCCCCGCCATATAAACTACGGAAGAACACCACCCTAATGTGACATTTTTCTTCATTGTGACGTCATAGTTATCGGCGTTTAGGATCCTAGCGGGTACAATCTCTAACACTCTTTTCAACGCTTTTTCCACGAGTACGCCCATTTCAATAGATTCATCATAGACAGGTTCGATCGCACACACAGATTTCTCTCAGATTACACCATCCAATTGTCCCATGACCACGTCTTCTGTGCTGTCCTGTAGGAGAACGTCGTCCGCCAAACAAATCCGCACTGATTGGTCGTTTGTCTCACAAAACGGTATCGATTCGTTACGTACTCTCCGTACATCCTCCTTCATATCTGAACGAAAACCGTAGTTCTTTCAGATGTCCATTTCCAAGATAGCTTGCTCGGTGATGGTCGCTATTATTACTTGATGCTCGAATATTTTGCTACCAATCCCGATCTTTACGTTTGAAATTTTGTGCAACCGAAAACGTGTCGTCACATGCGTCACTTTATCATGGCTGTGCAACGCGCCCGGGGTTGCAATTGTCCTAGCGGCACCGGTATCAACTAAATATAATCTTATCGTTATACTAACCATATACGTAAATACTATCCTCACACCTAGTTTCCACGATGCGAATGATGTCTTTCGGTGCAGAATCCGTGCAGGTCGATTGCTGCCCCTCATAGTCGGCTTTCTCCAGTTTTCCCGTTTCTCTTGTTTTGTTCTTGGGTTGCTTGTACTGTCCAGATTCACAATTCCAGCATTTTAGTTCTTTCCCTTTTGGTCGATGGTCACGAACAACATCCATGGTCTCAGGCTGGCCAGTCGTAATTCTTGTTGAGCTTCTCCAGCCCGTGTTCTATCGGCAAAAGTCTGTTTGCCAACTCTTCAGTGTTGTTGGAGAGGCAACTCTCACCTTTCGAGCAATATCTGCTTCGAACTCTTGTAAATTTTTGTTGGCCTTCTGGCAACGGTTCTTTACTTGAGCGTGGTACACTTACTGTAGGTGACAATCGCTGTGCCTCATTTCTAGCCTTGAGGTTAAGGCACAGTTTCTTTTATTATGGTTTGGAATAGCTTGTTGGATACTAAAAGTTACACCTCCCAGTGCGACTATCAATGCAATTTTCTTCTCACAGTCATTCTAACCACTAGCTGTCCCAGCAAGCTCAAATTATTTGAAAGTCGCCCAATGCGATTTTTCATCAATAGTAGGTGGTTTTACTTTGAACTTCGATGGCGACGGATCGCCTTCCTCAACATTCTTAAATTATTGTATTACCGGATCTGAGAGCTATTGTGCTTGTACTATTAGCGAATTAATTCTTTCTTTTATTACCAGCACATTTTCTTCCATGTTTCGCAAGTTTTCTAACAATCTTTCAATAACTTTGCTTCAAGTTTGTGTAAACTGTCGAAAAATTTGATTTTCAGGTTTTCCGCAAATTTTGTAGTGGCCTGTATAAGTTTCTCTTGCTGGTAGCTATAGTGTTCAATTAGTTTCTGTATAACTGCATTTACGTGCTGATTTAGTTTTTCCGCGGTTTTTGTAGCTTTCTGTATAAACTAAACAATAGTTAAACGGTGTTTGAATTCCGATTTAATTTTTCTGCAGGATTTGCGGTGGTTCATTCTTGTTTCTCCGCATTTTCTTCCAATTTCGTTGCCTGGATCGCAGAATCTTGGTTCCGTTTTTCTGAATGTTTTGCATGCTTGACTTTAAGTTCTTCAAAAACGAAAGAACTTTACTATCCATTATCATTTGTTGACTACGAGGGACAGGCATAAAAATAAAATCGTTTAAATGTTTGAATTCACTACTATCCCGCATCTGGCACCAGTGTAACAACTTTTTCACTCTTCCTTTAGCCTTTATTTTCAATATATACAAGTCTAATAATTATTCTTTACAATCACAAATATTTACAAAGTCTTGTTTACATAAATACTAACATAATCACTATTGTTATGCACTAATTTAATGTTCTAAGTACAACGAATTGAACATTTTGTAGAGCTAATCTTACTGGTAATTTGTTTATCTATCACAGTTATATCACGTACGCGAATTTATATTATGTTAAATAAGCGATTTTATCCTTACATACACTTATGTACATAGAACGTTTATTAGGATCGAGTTCAAACTAATACTGATCTATCAAAACAGGGAACTTACTACAATAGTCCTTTATTCCAGTTAAAGCAAGAGACATCTAGAATGTGTGTCGTTAAATCTATTGTATTACAATATCTATTAATCATCCTTTTTATCGTTAGATAGATATAATTGTAATACGATATTTATGAATCATCTCACCTATCGCTAAACAGATATGTGCCCATTTTATAAAAAACCGGATACGCGTACTTCCAGAGTGTTCTATGACTTCCTAATTACAGCTACAATATTTTAAGAACACGAATTTAGTCTAAATAGCTTGTGAACAAAAGAGAAGACGCCATAAATTAAAAAGCAGGCAATCCTTGCAATATTTTAACTAGATACGTAAGTTATTTAATTTATAATATTTTTATTGATGTTGGATTTAATATTCTGCCACAAAGATCTTGGAAATATTGGATTTTATGGAAAATATCAAAAATGTTTTTCTGTTCAAAATCCATAACAGAATAATTTTTGATTATTACTAATAGATTTTATATTAGCTATTTTATATTAAGATGGTTGATTGGATTAATTGAGGTTTTTTTATCACATGTAGATCGAAACATTTTTTGACTTCTATACATTTTAAAAATATTTCGTAGTAAAAGGCGTTTAAGAACAACTTCACCACTGTTATTCTTGAATCTAAATTTACTTTCTGAGCATTTACTTTCGAGCCTCTGATCAAACTTTTTTGAAACCTTACTTTGTTACGGTTAAAATGAGCGTTAAGTTATAAATTTTGATTTGCTATGAAGGGCGCTGGAATCCCGTAATAATTTAAGGGAGCTTTAGCTAACTACAGTGTGCGAGATTAGATTTCTATAGAACAAACTATATAATATTAAAAATAAAGAAATAAAATAATAAAATGCAAAAATTCAAACAAACTACGTTACAATATTCGCTTATCCTGAAAAGTGTTTCTACTATCATAATTCAAGGGTGCCAAACCGTTTGTCTTAGCAATCGCTTTAATTTTATTCTTACACGGAAGACGGATACTCCGTGGTCTTTTTTGTTATGGTTTCCTATCTTTATCAAGTAACAGTGTAACGTAACGATCCTGCTAGTTACTGAAAAAAACACACTTCAAAGTGTAGCGATATGGGATACCGGTTAAAGAGGCTTAAATGACACAATATGATTTAATAAAGCTGACATAATAATAATTGATAAAGAGTAACATAAAGAGCTTTTATAACTAGGAGAGAACTGGTTAGTACTTACATGATAACCTTCTCTAACTGATCACTGACAATAACTATGGTTAGCACTTAAAGAGAACTAAAAGCTATGGACTGAAAACCCTCCTTTGTCATGATCTCTAACACGTATATAACCTTTTGTCACATACGTCAGTGTAATTTACAATATTCATCTGTGGTTATGATTCTCGCATGAAATATTCATTATGATTAATCATTGTTTTGGTTAGAAATCTTGATAAGGTCCAATATTTGACATCACCAATGATTCCCATTTTACGTTTGGTGTTTAATAGCTATTTTCAACATTATGATATCATAGACTATGCCTATTTGGTACTTCACAACAATACTTCACCTGTCTATAAAATATCTTAAAATTTTTATCAAAATAGAGAAATTTGAAAAACAAAAAATACGTAATACGATTCCATCACTGAAATAACTGGCAATTCTGTTAAAATGACTAATAAATACAGATAAATTTAATCTAAACTTAACTTCTATGGACATTAAATAATTGGAATATTTACACGGATATATTAAGAAAACACTTAATTTCCTACCCTCATTCTGGACAGATCTTACTAAAAAAAATTTAAAAAAACATTAAACTAATTCCATAAATAATACTATCATCTCAATTTTTTCGTTTCTCATATTAAATTGCTTGACATTCTAATTCACAATTTCTTAAAAATGCCTTTAATAATTAAATACCAACTTTTTGTTAACCCTTCCAATACTCATTTAAAAATACTAGATTATTACTTTTTTACCAATATTTATTTTTCAATAATAAAGCATACTTTGAAAATTAATATACACTAATCCTCCATCGCTAATTTAGTTCAATAAAATAATTACTTTCATGTTGATTAGTTTTTTGTTACATAAACACCAACCATTTACAACTTAGCAAAAGCTATAAACATAAAAGCTCATATATTACTCCCTATTTTGATTTATCTCCCTAAAACGTGCAGAAGCAATAGTATTTTTCCAATTGTCGTTCCCACTAACACAGTTTCCCTACACCACACAAAATCCAAATTAAATGAAATGCGTTCTCTCCAGGTCCTAACTATTTTTATAACCTTAGTCGTCACGACACTATATCCACCCCCCACCCCCGCGTGAGTGAGCCTACCCTGTACTTGCAAATACGTTTGAACTTCATATCGCCCGTTGCAAATTTTCCCCGCGGAAGATCTAGTCACATTTTGAAGTAAAAGCTGCGTTTCTTTTCAACTTTCAACTTCCTGCTCCCCTTACAATTCGCTCGTATTATTACATTTTGGCATTTTCTAATTCCTTGCTCGCGAATAATCGATTCATTTTCTTCTAGTAGGGTCTAACTACTATGATTTCTCTCACTATAATAATCTGTTCTCACTATGTAATATATTTTAATTTAAGCTTACGTACAAGATTAGTGTAACGTTACTTTATATGTAAGTTATATTGTGTTATAATATTGTAGTCTTTTCATGTCTTTAGTAGCTAGAACAGACGATATCTGTAATTTGTAAATTATCTTTACGTGTGAAATGCATACGCCGTCCCTTGTAATAATAAGATGTTTTTCTTTGCAGTTTGAATTTAAGTCATCGTCCTGGATCATCAGGGCTACAATGTAGTTAAAATAAACAATTATATCAGTTGAACAATCTTAACAGAAACAGAATTTGAAATATCCTGTTTAATTAAGATTAATTATTCCTAAAAATTTTCATACAAGGTGAGCGAGTCTATATTTAATTTGTGCATTCAAATTGATTATTTTTTCTTCCTCATCTAATATATATATATATATATATATATATATATATATATTGATATGATAACGCCGTACTCGGTGTAATAAACGTTCTACTTAACGCTACCGCTCTGTGTTTCTCTCAAATTAATCTTTTACTTTTATTTTTTTATTATTATGCCACGGCTAGCCCTTTTTAATCTACACAGAGTGCACAACGTTACGATGATCAATTTTCTTTCACCTTTTTATAATTACCTGTGTAAATTGATAAAACGAAGTCAATCAACATTCATACAATGAAAAGAAATAATATTTACAATTTTAGAAATTTTTTAAATACACCCTTTAATCAATTAATATTATATGGATTATTTATCCCAAAATGTGTATACTTTTAATTCAATATAAAGTCACCAAAAACTATACCTTTACAAAAAAATCTGGAACGTTCGAGACCTCTTTATGATTTATTACGTAAGTTTAAACGTATGCAAGTAGGGTAGCTAAGCCGGTTTGGCAACAGAGATCCACAGCAAGATATGTATACGCCGGTTCGAGAACAATATGAACAGCTAAGCCGCTTTGGGAAACAAAACGTGCAGCAAGATATGTATACGCCGCTTTGAGAACAAAATTGTCTTTGTGTGTAAATTTGTTGCGTCGGGGGGTCGTTAGGTCTTTGGGGTGTGCGTTCGGCGGGGTCGTTAGATTTTTGTCGTGGGGTGGTGCGCGTGCGCTGGGGTGGAGATATTTTCTTAAGAAATTTTTTTAGCAGCGTTCCCGACGTTAAATATTAAATATTAAATTTTAAAAAAATGTTGTGTGTGTAGAAAATGGAGTTCACGTGTTGGTTCGTATTTTTCTGGGGTAGGTTAAGCTAAAAATTAAAACGCCGCGGTAAAGAATTTTTTAATATTAGGCAAACGCGTGCAAGTGGTAAAGAGTGTTTTAGCTCTCCTCATAAGCTGCGTTTTGTACGAAGTAGCAAATAAAATTAAGAAAATATACGAAATGTTATATGATGGAGGTCAAATTTTTAAACGTTTGCAGGTAAAATCTTGTAAAAAAGAAGTCTTCTCGCAATTTCAATCTCACGATAAAATACTAAGAATTTGCATGCAGTCGAATATAACCTCGTGTTTTTTATTTGGTAATATATATGTAAATCACGTCGACATTCGACTTTTAATATAATGTATTTAATTAACATAAGGTGTGTTGCAAAAACATTTCAAGACAGGTATGTCGTATATTTCCTTTTGGTTACATCATCCCAAAATAATTTATACAAGTACACTGAACTTGCAGTCGGATCTAACATATAATCTTTTAATTATACCCGTATGAATTTAAAATATATGCAAATTATACCACCTTTCATCACGATTTATTTGACTCTCGAATTATTTGATTTGATCTTATATCAAGGCTTATGTATTAACTTTTACAACTCAAGGTGTAGCATCAAGGTTTTTACGTCACTCTCAAACTATAGAACTTAATAAAAATAGCTTTCCTTAGCACCAATATCATTTAGAAAATATGTGTTTCATTAACATATACTTATTTATTAAATATTTCCTACCAAAATTTATTTAAAAAAGTTCTTTATTTTCATTTTCATATAGGTAAAATCACCACTTTGCTATGCTCCCGGCTACCTAGTTCCGGCTACTTTTCCAAGGTCGTTGTGACGTCATAGCCTTTTATAAATATAGAGCAATGTAATACTATTCTAAAATTCTAAAAAGAGTCTTTCTTACTAACCACAAATACATACAGCTTGTAGAACGCGGATGTATCCAAGTCAGTCCATCGGCACATAAAATAATCTTTTAATCCTTTCCTCTTTCTCTAATAAAATGTTCTTTGTCTAACACATCTTTGTATTGTTCGCGTATTGTCGCAGTGTCTTCTATTTAGTCCAACTTTCGCCTTTTTGCATGCATTTCCTTTAATTCCAGCTGTCTTTTTCTTCCACTTACAGCGTATGGCGTGCATAATTGGGCAATTTCCTGCAGCGTCAACGGAGAGAGTTTACTGTCAATATTTACGCGTTGTCGTACAACCTCTGGGCGAATGTTAGGCGTACTTATCAACCCCGATACCGAAATGATTATTTCTTTTGGAATTGTAGAATATGGTGTTACAGATTGTGTAAAATATGTTACCTGCTTTAATGTAGCACTTGTGTAAGATTTTATTTTATCTTGGCTGTCTTCCTACTCTACTATCTCCAAATAATTTACAGGTAAATAGTTAAAACTAAAAGCTGAAAGCACATACTTTATCAATTTTTCCCTTTTCTCTGGTTTTTCTGACAACTTAATTTGCAAGCCCGTCAATTTCTTTGTATTGCCGTTCCCCCAATACATGTACTGTAGCAGGTTATTATACACTAAACAGCAGCTATTTTGAAGCTTGTCCGATAACTTACTCCACATTTTAGCGATACCGAGTACATTGGCACCTTTAGGAAGTATAACTTACTATCTTCCAATAAGGTTAAACAGTCTTTTAAGGGATTATACACCCGTTCCGCACTGACATAGCTTCCAATTGTACAGTTTTATATTGTCGCTTCCAATTGCGTAATACCGTGTTCTTTGGTCAAAGTAGACGCGAATGTTGCTCTTAAATGTGCATCTGGACAACGTAAAAAATGTAGTATATAATTTCCAAGTTGTTTATTAACACCAGGATTTGTTATCTGACACACAAATTTGTTGTATATCTTAATTCTTGCATTGGTTGTTAGCCATGTTAAAAATCGAATTTATATTAAAATTAAGTTTAAATGGCTCCATGCTTGGCATTAAATATTTTTAAATTTTGTTATGTATAATGCCAGAATAAAAATTTTAGAATAGTATTACATTGTTCTTTATTTATAAAAGGCTATGACGTCACAACGATCTTGGAAAAGTAGCCGAAACTAGGCAGCCGAGAGCATAGCGAAGTGGTGATTTTACCTATATGAAGAATTTTGTTATGTTAAGTAAAAACGTGCAGGTGGTAAAGAATTTTTTAGCTTTCTTCAAAAGCTGTATTTTGTATGAAGTAGCGAATAACATTTAGAAAATATACGAAATGTGATATAATGGATCTAATTATAAAATCTGCATGTAAAATCTTGTAAAAACACGTTGTTCACGATTTCATTACCAAGATAAAATAACAAGAATTCGCAGTCGAATATAACCTCGTGTTTTTTTATTGAAATTATAGCTCTCTGGTAATATATATGCAAATCATTCAACTTTTAATATAATGGATTTAATTAACATAAGGTATGTTTGCAAAAACATGTTAAGACTATTTCCTTCTTGGTATGCAAATTATACCACCTTTCATAACGATTTATTTGACTCTCAAATAAAAAAATTAATTTGATCTTATATCAAGAGGTGTTTTTGCTTACATTTAACAATTTCAATATATATTTAATATGTGTGTGTATATGTAAAAAACATGTTAAGACAGGTCACTCATTTTATTCATGATTGCATCACCAAAATAATTTATACAACCACACTAAACTCGTACCCGGATCTATATAACCTTTAAATGTATGCAAATAATGTCGTTATTTAAAACGTGGTGAAGAATTTGGATGGGGATGTACTCATTCTCAAATGCGGAATGGTACTCCATAAGGCGTTCTGAACGGAGGCTTTGCACGCATTAGGCGATTGAATACTTCGGAGATTTTAGGTTAAGCAAAACATGCACGCGTTGAAGAATCTCCGAGAATTTCAAAAATTATTTTGTATTAAATATATAATATTAAAAGAAACACACAATATTTTAATGTTTTATTTACAAAAACTTACATTCTTTAATTGTCCCTATCTTTTTGTAGGTGGCGGTAGCAGATTCTTATTTGAATAAAATATAGATAAGACTTCCACATTAAGAAAAATGTATCTTAGTTAAATGTACGGGGATTTTATTAATTATAGTTTAGTAAAGTGCATGGTAGTTAATGACCTCGAGGTTGTGATATTTATAACAACATACCGATATATGTAAATTATATATGGAAACTGCATAACTTCAAATCATTTTAGCATAATTGTTAATTACCAAAATTCACAATTTCTGCTTCCGTTAAAACACATTAAGTAAGTGCATCTTAAATATTTTAATAACTATAGTAAGTAAGTTTATACATACCGATAATACAATGGTAAAAATTCTTCTACAACACATTAAACAGCTTATTTATATTTGCTACCTTAAACATCACGACTGTAAATTCCTTTAAAGATTTGATATTAATAGGTAGTAACAATGTTGGTGCTATGTATATAAACGACTTTTTATGAGCATAGTTTAAATTAAAATAACACCGAAATTTATGTAAATTTAATAGTTCTGGTTTATAGTTGGTTGATCTTTGGAGGATAAATTTTATGAAACTTAGGTTTAAGAAATTAATCATTTTACAGGTGGGATTAAATAAAAATGTACTACTTTCATGATAAAAACCTATGCAATGCATTTTATGTTTACACAACTGTAACATACTTTAAAATTTAATACCTCGGTAGTAGAATATAATTTTTTAATTGTATTATTGTAACATAAAGTTTGCATAAAAAAATGCAAAATACATATCCGTTAAGAGGAATTTTTCAATATGATACTTACAGATTCGTTAGTAAGTTTTACAATTAAACTTATTTCAAGACATTTTTTGAAACACATCTTACTAGTCTCAAGGAATATGTATGTATGTAGGTATAAAATATACAAATAAAAACACTACTTAATGTAAACATTATTCTTTATTAAAAATGAATAATTGGTTATATGTACAAACCAGTTTTTGAGCACAATTACATCTGTGGTTGCGCAATTGAATGACGAATGTCGTGTGGTATGCTAGAAACACTTGTGTGAATTGGTGTAATACTTTAATTTATGTAGAGGAGTACACCCTAAATCTTCTAGGTTAATAACATTTAGGTGTGGAAATTCATTGTAAATTGCCATCATCTCAAGATATACCGTGAAAGTTTCTGCTTAACCATACCTTTTGGTATTTGAAGCGAGCTGATAGATAGTTTCAAGAATATGGTGGTTTCAACACATATGTTATTGCAACTCCATTCGATAGGGATAGTTGTAAAACAGCCATTTCTTTAAACACAAAGTTATTATGTGCAATTTTAAACCTTTGAACGTCGACAACTAATGGACTATTAATTTTAGACTTCACTCACAATACTGGTTGCAGGATTGTAGCGGACCAAACGATCGTGTAGAATGAGGCAGTACGCTGTAGTGTGAGCTTTAAGCGCTTCTTTCATTTGAAATTGTAATCGTACATCAACCGCTCCCACTTTCACTATTTCGTTTTGATGGGAACAATCGATGACTACAAGTGGAGCGTGCGTTTGAAATTCATTGGGTGTTAATATCGGCTCGCTGATACCCCCGTAGTACGATTGTTGAAACTGTGCATACATCTCATATAGTATAGAATAGCGATTGGTATCGAAATCAATGTTAAGATTATCGTAAGGATACATAGATGAACTCAGATGTAATTTCATATTGGTCAACTTACAGTGGTCGAACTGACTGCGCCCCTTTTTGCGCGATGTATCGGTTTGAAAGCAGACAATAACAAAACGTGGTTTCTCCACTTGAGAAGCCGTCTTCACGGCCCACGTATGCGTGTGTGTTGTATGTAATTCTGGATATTCGTGTAGTTCCCAACTGCGAAAGCTTATGTCCATGGTGGCATTGCGTTGAATATGTTTGAGTAGTTTTAAGCGCTCTGCATCTGCAACGGTTATATGTGGAATCCGCCATGATATATGTGTAATAGTAATTTTGATTGACTCTTTGGTATCAGAATTCGATATAGCTGCATCGTCAGCACTACTTCTAATAAGAATAAGCTCCTGTTTGATATTCAAAAGAATTTTTCGGTAGTCCTCAGCAAATCCTAAAACCATGCGCAAGGGAATGCATACGTTGAAATGACCATTAGCATCAACGAGATCAAGCTTATCGATGGGGGACCAACCGGCGTTTCTAAAGCGACGACTTTCGCTATAATCGTAGGATAGGAAATTTTTAATAGTCGTAGTTATACCTGGATTACGAACGCGGTCAATAGTCTTTCCACCAAGTTGATAACGAATTTCATCAAATAAAAATAAAACTCCGTTGTTGACAAAATCGGCTGTAGGCGAAACGCCACCATCTGACTTATTCATTGTACCCTAAATATAAATTACGCTGTCCCATGGTAGTGTATAGACATCTTCATTTTCTATTGGAATCCGTATAACATCGTTCTTCTCATACGTGGTATTGGAGTACGGAGTATGCATATGTTTGTCGGCATTGACGATGGTTGTATCAAATATAGCACATTGCGTAACATTTAAAATATTACTATCCATTTTAGCTATGTAGCACTTTGAGTCCTAATGTTTGCAGAAATTTAACGTTTTCCGGTGTTAATCGGTGCACTGGTGTCTTGTAACTGGTAAAGGTGCTGACAATGCGTCTATTAATAGGTTTTGGTGGTTTATGCTCATAGCGCAAAACCATTGTTTAAAGACGCTTTAGATAAAGTCTAATCGTGATGGTTTCCCGACGAAAAGTGATGAGATTACCGTTTTGATCAACTATTTTAACAATGATGCGATCGATGATTCGTGTATTAAGTGGCATATAGGTGACGTTTACGGGTTTTCAATAATCTTGTACCCTGCAGCAACTGCAGGAAAGAATTGATGTAAATGTGTACAGGTTTGCTATTCCGATACGATCCGACCACAAGATTACATTCAATACATATTGAATTGATTGGAAAGACTTGTGCCGGATGGTCCGAAATAGCAGTAGTGAGAGCTGGTAGTTTACGTTTCTCAAAACCCAGCAACGAAGCAAGTGCATTTGGTTGTGTAAAATCCACTATACCTGATGCTTTGATTTCTGTATGTAAACTGTTATTATTGGCTCGAATATCAATAAGATAACGTTTGGATGAAGTGCGTTCACGGGGATCGTTCAGATTACGTCGTACGAACTTATTAATATCTGCCACTTCATAAGTTTCTTCTGGTAAAGTAAGCACGATGTCATCAATGTAAAATTTATTGTTCGCTTCCGTTACATTGGGAATTGAAAAATATGTATCAAAGTTTGTAAGACCAATAACGTATTCATGGTCATCATCGAGAACAATTGGTGGGTTAATGATTGCGGTGAGCGTAGATTCAGTTCCAGTTAAAGTAAATGTGTACATGTTCGGTGGTTGACGATAAACTAACAACTAGTCGTATTCGTAGTTGGGATGGGGTAATAAAAGCAAATTCCTGAAACACTTGCAATATATGGTTTTAATTAAACACTTTTATACAAAACAGTTAAAAATACACTAAAATCAAATAATATATAACGTTGTTAGAAACTTAACGGAGGACTATTTTGCAGTAAAAATTTCAATACGAAGTGTCCACAGGTAACAGTGTTAAGCGGTTGAAATTGTTCATAATTATAATAGAGAGTGCATGGTCCTGATGAGGTTAAGTATTTGACAAGTTCCCTCGGAGGTCGTAGATTACCAATGCTATCATAATAGACTGCCCTTGAACCATCTTTTTGTACGCGGTCCAATGAGTTCCCACACCACGTGTAGTATCATGATTAAGAATACCACATTCTCGCCAACGAATTGTGTTTGGAAGTGAATTGCGCATGAATATTTCACGAAAGTGGGATATTGGTAAACGTTTTATGTATTTGTTCAAGTCAACATTGGTCAACGCTCGCATAGGTAGGTTTAACGAATGCGTTGAGTTTTTTTCGTTGTCTTTGTTTACGCAAACCTTGCCCGTGTGTAAGAAAAGGCTTTAGGTACAGTCCATGTCCACGGCGATAAGGTTTCAAATAGAGACCCTTTCCAAGTGTCACTGCCTCTTGTGCCATATTATGTCGTTTCGCTTCATCTAATTGTTGTTGTCTAAGTTTAGCATCGTTGACAGCTTTTGCAATCCCAGCTGCTCCACCCGACAACGCTCCAATTGCGGAAAGGGCTGCAAAAATAGGTATCAAAGGTAGGAAACCACCAGTTTTAGGTACAGGGATTACACGTGGGATACCACGAATTTCATCTGTTATATCTTTAATCGGTGCCACTGCAAGTTTAGCAGTTTTAATAAGATCGGTCGGACGAACGTTTTTAATGCGTTCCCAAATGGTGCGAATTAAACGCTTGAATGGTATACCACTTCCTGTACGTAGACGCTGACCACGTCGTTTTCCTTTACACCTTATCGTTTTCTTGCGACAACCCATACCAAGTTTAACTTTGGCATTCATTGCAGAACCAACAGCAAACGCAGCAAGTTTTTCACCTAACGAAGCGTCGGGTGCAGTACGACGTTTTTGTGCTGTTTCGGCAAGACGTCGATCAGCTTGGTGTCGGGTTGTTAAGTCTGCAGAAAGATCGTAGGCAATGTCGTGTAGTTTGCAGGATTCGTCTAAGGGATTACGACCTATATCACCACGCTCGAGGCGTTTCTGAAGCTTAGTACCCGGTCCACAGAAGCGATAGCCTGGTAAATGTAATTCTACCGGTAAACGATTGATAGCACTATTGAGTAACCCGTAGCCACGATAGGATTTCATTAATCTTGTCAGTCGAAAGGTTTAAAGGAGACTGGTCGTGCGTGTAGAATTACTCGCTTAAATGCTTACCATACTGCAATTACGTTTTAGTATATGGATAGAATGCGTGTGGTAAAGCAACAATTGGCGTTGCCAATTACGGACCACAACTGCAGCAACAACACTAACGTGCAAAAGCATGGACTACTATTACCATCAACAATACGGTGTATCATTACAGGTCCATCCAATTGTGGTAAAACTAATGTAGTCATCGGTCTCTTGAAACATCCGAATGGTGTACGCTTTGAAAACGTTTATCTCTACTCAAAATCCTTGTATCAACCAAAGTATCAGTACCTAGAGAGGTTATTACAACCAATAAAAGAAATAGGATATTTTGCGTTTAACAAATGGGATGCAATTGTTACTCCAGCGGATGCAAAACCTAATTCGATATTTATTTTCGATGACGTGTCGTGCGATAAACAAAATGTAATGCGAGAATATTCTTCTTTAGGTCGACATAAGGCCATTGATTGTTTTTACCTATGTCAGACCTATTCCAAAATACTTAAACAATTGATTAGAGACAATGCTAATGTCCTAGTGCTATTCAAACAAGACGAACTCAATTTAATACACGTATACGCTGACCATGTAAACACGGATATGTCGTTTAACCGGTTTAAAGAATTGTGCGGCGTATGCTTGCGAGATCGGTATGGGTTCCTGGTGATCAATAAAGATGATGATTTGCAGAACGGTCGCTACCGAAAAGGTTTTGACACCTATATGTACTTATAAAGCACATAAATAGCATATCACTTCCTACCCGTTTCTAGACGATGGCAGACGACGTGAAAACCAAACGAGAACTCATAAAAGTACGAAAGGCAGTCAAGAGGAAATTACAAGCGCTAAATGCAGGTGTGGTTGAAAAGGAGCTTGCATTAAGTAAAGCCTATGCACCTATTACAAAACGTTTACAAACACTTCAGACCGGTCTGCTGAAAGATATTAAACAGGAGTCCAAGATCGAAAGCCAGCACTGGTTACCACAACAACATGACGTACAATCTACTCCTAAAAGACGCCCTAAATTTCTCGATCAGGTGCGCAGTTCCACACCAATCGCCGCACCACCAATAAAGGAGGCATGGGAACACAATCCTCATAGCCCAGTCCAGTCTGTGGAGTCCACCTTCGAAGAATCGGAGAGTAGCGGCAACACTCCAGAGACCCATACAGAGTACGAACGGTACCTAAACAGCGAAGAACATCAGACCTACTTTACAACGATTCTTACCATCGGTAAGATACTATGTCGATAATCTGTTTTCCAACTTTACTGGTATTTATAACAATGACACGGAGCACTTGCGCAGGGATAAAGTACGTTTTAATCCGGAGACAGAAAAATTAATGATTGGTGATTCGGACATTATCTTCGGGATTGGTGAAAAGGTGTGTAGAACGATTTTGCTACAACGGTAGCAAAGGGTTGTACGAGCAACTGTTCCTTCTTAATCCTTTGGGTAAATTCTCACTTAAAGAAATTAACGATTATGCGGACATTAAAAAAAGAAGTAATGCAATGTATAGCTTACGACAGCAAACTATAAACCCGAGTGGTCGTGGTCTACTCATGGATTATAACGAGAAGCCACTAGAGTATGTATACTTTGATGATCCCAACGAACTGTGCGAACGGCTCAAGCTTCTGGTCGCCTCGCAAGATGCAGGTAACACCGGTCACACAAACGAAATTACATCGATTGTGGAAGAATTACGCGAATTGCGTATAATAGCGTAGATTGTGCGACTTGTTATTCATTATCACGATGGTTATCGACAAGTTTGGACATGCGTCTGACTGTGCTTCATATATTTCTTATGATGATTACTACGATTTTGACAACATGAGATTAGCGCGCGTCGCTACACCACAAGAAGATGATGATGCAGTCACGAAAGCGTACTTAGAATCGCGGTTAGCAACGCTACACCAGCAAGAGGGCGAACCAACGCTTGGAAGTGGTTCCACTATTCAGCAGTATATAGACACGCTTGTGAAGGAGACAACAAACAGTATGATAACACAATTATCGAGCGAGTATGTTACAAGATCAGACTTTAACCATTTTGAAGAGATGATGCGTAACCTTGTTCCAGCCACTGTGAACGCTAATGTTGCACAAATCGTAACCAAACGGATAGATGATTCTATGAATAGCATATATAAGACATTAGACGCTGCTATTCAACAAGTGAAAGCACAATTTAGAATAGACATTGCACGAATTCAAGCAGATATTCAACAGTTGCAAGAGAAACTTAAAAACGCACGCATATAGCCGTTAACCATACACACACACACATATTAGCAATATGTCTGTAAAGGAGCAAATCGTCCACGAGTTACATAAGCCTGCTCGCATTAACTTTCCTAGAAGACATGTAATCACAAAAGGATTAAACGAGCTGTTTCAAGCCGATTTGGTGGAAATGATCCCATATGCAAAGATGAATAAAGGATTTAGATACATTCTAGTTGTTATCGATGTATTTTCTAAATACTTATGGGCCGTACCGGTTAAGCGCAAGACGGGTAAGGCTGTTTCAAACGCTTTTCAATCAATTTTCAACAAAGAACATCGTATTCCACGGTACATTCAAACGGATTTGGGAAAAGAATTTTATAATTCAACATTTAAGGCTATAATGGAAAAATATGAGATTACACATTATAGTGTGTACAGCAATAAAAAGCTTGCGTAGTAGAACGCGTTAATCGTACCTTAAAGTCAAAAATGTGGAAACAATTTAGTTTGAATGGTTCGTATCGATGGCTGAATATACTATCCTCACTCGTGACTGCATATAACAACACCAAACATCGAACAATCGGCATGCGACCTGTAGATGTGTCAAAACGCAATGAACGCAAACTTTTCAATACAGTGTACAGTACGATCAAAACAGTTAACTTAAAGAGTAAAAAATTTTCTGTTGGGGATCATGTTCGCATTAGTAAACATAGAGGTCAATTTACCAAGGGATACACACCAAATTGGTCTAACGAAATTTTTACGGTGTACAAAGTGCATTTGACTAATCCTTTAACGTACCTATTGCGCGATAGTCGAGGACAACCAATATTAGGCGGCTTCTATGCAGAAGAACTTCAATGAACACACTATCCAAATGTATATTTAGTGGAAAAAGTATTGAAGAGAGTTAAAAATCAAGTATATGTGAAATGGTTAAATTTAGATTCTAGCCATAATAGTTGGATATCCAAAAATCATATTTTGTAGATTTGCTGTTACGTGTTTGTTTACCATCATATGTCATTCATCAATAAAAATTTTTTTACTGTTATATGATTTATTATAGCGACACACACACACACACACACACACACACACACACACACACGCACACAAATTACATCTATGTACTACTAATTACTACACTAGTTCTACGTCAAGAAAGTTGTTTATAATTCCTCATGCCCGAAGCGCAAAACGTTGATGTAGGTTGATTTTCGCTGTTTTGGTTGAACTCGAGTATTTCAATGTCCGTGAATATGTGTAAATAACAAGCAGGTAAAAACACATTACCTTCTCAGCTAACAATTTCTCCCCGTACTTGACCAACACTCGAGGTATATATATTTATTGTAAAAGGTATGCGACACGTACAATAGCATCCTCCATTATATCTAATAAGTGCTATCTATAGCGCATCAGGTAGGATTACCAAGATGGCATGATTTACATACAAAAAATAGTATTAAACTAAAACAATAACTTTAATAGCATATACACTTTTTTATAATCATCTATACTATTTGATGGCCATTTTTCCGAATCCGGACCACACGTCCATCCTGGTTGCTGTTTTGAGCCCTCCATTGCCAAATTCTTGAGGAGCCAGTTATATGTTGTTCTATGCGGGCCAACTACATTAGGTTGGTACTTATAATTTACCTTATACTTTAAAATTAACTTCAATACTTTTTTTAATACCATAGGTTGTGCGAAATATACAACATCTACAATCATATCGTCAATCGCTGTGACCAGTGTTTTATAGTTGCATTTTATATTCATGATAGGATATGCCTTCGTACTCAATACAGCTCGGTTGGTTAGTAATTCTTCAAGGAAATATACATCGCTCTAACTATAATTACTCTCTATTGCGTCTAGTACACCGCGCACCTGATGACATTTTAACTCTGTTTTGCCGTTGCAAGCATCAATGAAGTTTGATACAAATTGATCGCACCTACTCTGTTGATTAAACAGCATGTCCATTACATCAATGGATGTATCATTGGTCAGCGTTAGCCATTTGAAGGCTTTAAAGCGAACATGAACACCTACTCTGAACAGTATACGTTTGATTTTGTCTACATCATTCAATACTATGGCATGTTTCAGATGTTGGTGTAAAATGCGTTGTTCACTCTCGAACAAATCGTACAGTACATTGTCCATGTTAACTTGAAAACTTCGCACCACTATCGTCACTATCGTTGTTGTTCCACTCACTGCGAGATCTATCCAAGTACCTAACTTTTATGGCACATTCATCAAAATAGGTAATGCTAAAGTGTTGTGATACTGAGCATCACCTAGTTATTCGTCTGATAAACCCCCCACTAGTTTTTGTAACAGCATTAACAAATCAACAACCTCGAGATGATCTCTGGCAAGGCTACTCTGTTGAATTTGAGCAATATATTTAAGAAAAATCCAATTAGAGGTGTGTTGGTGGTGATAGATTGTTATTCAAATTATCTATGGGAATATCCTTCACTTTTAACGAAGGATGCATGCCCAGTAAATTGCAAATTAATCAAAAGAGCATAACGTTAATCATTACTCTACATACAGCACAAAAAGCTGTCATAGCCATGCGAGAAATATGTTGCCTGATAAATACTCCCTGTATGATTGTTGTGGTTTTGACAATTTTGACAACGATCCTAGGTCATGGATCGAAACGTAAAGAAAGATGATTTTAAAAACTATGAGTGGTTTAATTCCCAACGAAGATTAAGAAAAAGGTTGCCTGATGTTGCTAAATCTATATATATATACCAATGTTTAATACCTTGAAAGTAATAGGGAAAATAAAATTTAAAGTTGTCAACCATGTTCGGGTGGTAATGTTGATTCGGTCATTGATACCTACTGCAAGTTAAAACAAGTCGTATACAATGATGAAAAGTTTTTTGAAACTAACTAAATGTGATCTTGAATACATGCTTTGTAAAAGCAATATAGTTCAGATTCTGCTACGATTCTTCAACAGACGGCGATAACAATAAAACTCTGTTTAAATTAATTTTTAATAACGACTTAACATTGCGTAATTCTATTAAAATGATTTGAAATATAACGGTATTATTTTTATTGTTTAGCATCAATTTAATAACATTTGCTGATATAAGATGAAAATTGTGAATTTTGGTAATTGACAATTATGCTAAAATGTTTTGAAGTTACCTTGTTGCCATATGTTCCATTTAACAGAATTAAAACTCAGATATATTATAGACATTCTTGCAATTATTTACCATATGTGTATATATTTCTTTTGACAATAATTATTAATTTAAGAATAACTTATTGAATTAAAGTAGGTTATTTATAAGCACTAAATTCTACAATAATTAAAACGAGTTTGAAAATAAAATGTATTGACAATGTAGCTATACTTGTAATTTATTTTGCCAGGATCAACAAAATATAATGCAAAATAGTTGTTTTAGGTATAAACCAGAACCATATAATTTACATATGGGGATATGTTGTTATAATTATACTATAAATAGCACAATCGCCGAGGTCATTAACTACCATGCACTTTACTGAACGCGGTTGTTAAAGGGCGTTATATGAACGTTTTTGCAAAGAAATAAGTAATATTTATCTCAGTTTGCGAGATGTTGAAACGTTTAGATCCGTAAGTTATGCATATCTTTTAGAAAACATATTTGCTTTTATGGACAAATTTTTGCTTTACATTCCTTAACTTTAATAATTTCACTAATCATGTTTACAGAGTCTTTTTAAATAATAATATCCTTTGAACATACTATCATCTGAATACAAATTTTGTTATACCTATATCTAGTACTAATAATAATTAGTGTCTCTAGCACTGTAAAATTTAACTAGAATAAATAATTCACAATCTTTTATAGTGTTTAATTAAATCGGTCTTTTAACAACAAAAGAGGTATTTTGCACATTGCAAATTATTATTACCATGCTTGTAGCAATAAATATTACATAATAAATTGCTGGTTATTCACCTAACAATAAAATTTTACACTAAGAATATATAATTGGTGTATGCTGGGTTGCCTGCCATAGATATGCATATATTTTTAGAATTCAATTAAATTTAAGTACACGTAGGTAAATGTGTGAAAGTTACTTTACATTTCAGTATTCAGCTGTATTGTAAATAGTTACTGATATTGTATTGAAAAACGACACCCAGTATTGTCAGCTGTGTAAAAATGTTTTGTTTCGGCAGTGAATCAATCAAACTGTATGAAAATATATGAACTCATTAGCATGTAATTAAAATAAGCTGGTAAGTGAAACTAATATAAATAAAACATTCAAATTTTGTGCGTTTCTTTTTAAAATTATATATTTAATACAAAAATATTTTTTTAAAAATCTCGGGGGATTCTTCAGCACGTGCACGTTTTTGCTTAACCTAAAAATCTCCGAAGTATTCAATCACCTAATGCGTGCAAAACCTCCGTTCAGAACGCCTTATGGAGTACCATTCCGCATTTGAGAATGAGTACATCCCCATCCAAATTCTTCACCACGTTTTAAATAACGACATTATTTGCATACATTTAAAGGTTATATAGATCCGGGTACGAATTCAGTGTGGTTGTATAAATTATTTTGGTGGTGCAATCATGAATAAAATAACGAGTGACCTGTCTTAACATGTTTTTTTTGCACACACACCAATATTTTAAATTAAAACCATTATAAAATAAGAGTCGAATAATTTCTCCTATTCTTTTGATATTTAATACAAAATAATGGGGCAGAGCCCCGTTTAGGCACGTTTAGAAGCTCCCTTCCCCACCATTCATCATTTTGAAAGTGATTATGTCATCCACCACATTTCCTATTTTTGCTTAACCTAAAAATCTCTCTTTAATTAACTAAAGCAACGAGAATAAAAACAATGACGAAGCTCTAAAGATCACCGATAAAATCCTTCACTACATGCACGTTTTTGCATAACCTATAAATTTTTTATCACGTTTGTGCAATTAAACGAGTTATATATATATATATATATATATATATATATACAATGTCTAATACGTCATCTACATACAATCACCAAACCGCTAAAAGTAAAAGAATTTTTATTGCCACATAAATTAAATGTATAATTACATTTAAATATTTAAATATATTCAAATTGCTAAAATGTAAGCAAGAACACCTCTTGATATAAGATCAAATTAATTTTTTTATTTGAGAGTCAAATAAATCGTTATGAAAGGTGGTATAATTTGCATACCAAGAAGGAAATAGTCTTAACATGTTTTTGCAAACACACCTTATGTTAATTAAATCCATTATATTAAAAGTTGAATGATTTGCATATATATTACCAGAGATTTATAATTCCAAACACGTTGTTATATTCGACTGCATGCAAATTCTTAGTATTTTATCGTGACATTGAAATTGCGAGAAGTGAACGACTTCTTTTTTACAAGATTTTACCTGCAGACGTTTAAAAATTTGACCTCCATTATATAACATTTCGTATATTTTCTTAATTTTATTTTCTACTTCGTACAAAACGCAGCTTATGAGGAGAGCTAAAACACTCTTTACCACTTGCACGCGTTTGCCTAATATTAAAAAATTCTTTACCGCGGCGTTTTAATTTTTAGCTTAACCTACCCCAGAAAAATACGAACCAACACGTGAACTCCATTTTCTACACACACAACATTTTTTTAAAATTTAATATTTAATATTTAACGTCGGGAACGCTGCTAAAAAAATTTCTTAAGAAAATATCTCCACCCCAGCGCACGCGCACCACCCCACGACAAAAATCTAACGACCCCGCCGAACGCACACCCCAAAGACCTAACGACCCCCCGACGCAACAAATTTACACACAAAGACAATTTTGTTCTCAAAGCGGCGTATACATATCTTGCTGCACGTTTTGTTTCCCAAAGCGGCTTAGCTGTTCATATTGTTCTCGAACCGGCGTATACATATCTTGCTGTGGATCTCTGTTGCCAAACCGGCTTAGCTACCCTACTTATGCAATGTTTCTTGTTGACTCTTTACAAGTTTTAGAAAAATTTAATGAATTTAGTATTAAAGTTAAAATTGAAATGATTCCTTAAAATTAAGTAGATCTGACCTGTGATTTTCTGATATGTTGTTTCGTGTTGTGTATCTATGCCCTCTTACTGTCTTCAATCGAATACCAATGTTCTGCTTTGTTGAACCAATATTTCAGTGCGTTGCCCCTTGCTTTCCAAAAATCACCTCGTGCTTTGTTCTATATTTCTGTGTCTATGCTCTGAATCTCATCCCTTAAATACTTTTGGCGCAGATTAAAATTCTTTTCGACGCAGATTAGAATTGAACCAGAAAAAGTCCAGAATTTGACTGAAAGCCCATTAGAATTGTTTTATAAGTGAACCAGAAATAGTCCAGAAGCCGATTAGAAGCCCTATATGATTATAAATATTTAATTTAAATTAATTACCCAATTTTTACTTACGTTTTCTAAAAAAGACGGCAAAAACTCTTCATATATTCTTAATACAATTTCTATGCGGCACTATTTTTACTATATTATAAATTTTTATTTGTCTTACGCGTAGATTTCTGGTTAAAAGTGATGTGGATTTAAACTGTTTCAAGTGGAAACTGAGCTGCTTTATTACCGTTGGGTGTTAAATAGCTTCTTCCCACTACTTCTGGGTTGGGTTTTCAAGCAGTTTTACAGATTGTTTTAACCAACCAGGTTTGTCTTTAATATTCTTTAATTTCTGATAAAACTTTTTCGGATTTTAGTGTCGTGGTGTTTATTTGCGATCTTTGATACCTTATTATTTGTTATCGCGGCCCCACTTATAAACTTACGTCTGTTGTTTTGTATAGATAATGCTTTTGGACAATTGTACAAAAATCAATGATGTAACACGAATGCTGTTTTCGTATTTATTTATTTATTTGAAAGTGCGTTTTCTTATCAAAGCGCAAATTGTTCCTTCTTTATCACAAGCGTAATTGCATGAAAATTTGTTAGGTTTCATCTTATCTTCTGCGTATTTTATTTTATAAACTCGTAAAACACTCCTCAACGTAGTTTAAATACATGTACGATTATTTCTCTGCTAAATACGCGTTCTATTGTTGAAAGATATGCTTACTGGCATCGCTTAAAGTTAATTACGGTCTATATACAGGGTGTTAAAAGCTTGCTATTTGCATAATGTACAAGTTACTTATTTTTCTGCTTAATAAATTCAGTTTTCTGATTCCCATTACTATTTACAGTTACTACACGACCCTTACTATTTAATACACTTCTAAACAACCCCTTACCATAGCAATATATATATATATATTAGCAAACCACAACGCATTACAAATACTTTTTGTAAGGTTTGAGGTTAGTTCTTTTTTGCATATTTTAGCAGCTGATAAGATGGCCAACAAAGAGGTGTTTATGTTAGGCTAAACAATGTATCTTTTAATTGTTTATAGATTATTTTGATTTTTGTTAAGCATTGTGCATTTTTTCCAAGAAAAGTGTACTTCGATGTCTATAAAACGCTGTACAGCTTAATTTTTCTACATTAAAAGCATTTTACTTAAGTCGCTCAGATCTCCTTATTTACTAAACCTACTTTATACGAAAACGTACTCTTTTCTATTTAAAGATGCTATAAACTCTTTTTAAATTTTGAACAGAAGCAGCTGATTGCTTATACCTACCAATATTGTTTCTTAAATCTAGAATGTGGGTTTAAACCACACTCTTCACTTATCTTTACGTCCATGGATTTCGATAGGTATGTCGTCTTTGCCTTCAGAATATTCACTTTTGTCTGCTGTGCTAGGTGTAATTGCGGAGCATCAACCGTAGCGTGGTACTACTTAATTACATCTTCTGTGCCGTAATTCTCGAAAATTTAAACGAAATGTACCATCCACTGCATCCCTTACACAACTAAACAATCAACATTTTCTTCTGCATTATCTTTATAATCAAGCTCGACTCATACATGGCGGTGTATGTATTTATTGGTGATTGGCTACTGTTGGAGACCAATCCCTATCTAGTTCTAAAGGTAAAGTAGAAAAATTTTACAAAATTAATCTATATCTCTTGTATTTCACAAATTATTCGAAAAAAAGTTAGTGCAATTAGAAATTAAGTTCGCAATTTTCCTATAATGCCCATATTTCAGGCTGAACAAGAGAGTTATACTATAAGATTTTAAACTTTCAAATTTTTCATAGATGTATATAGACAAAAGAACGATATAAAAATATCGTTTCCATTAAGAACAGTTTTTAACTGATGAATATGTTATTAGCTATACGGTAGAATGCTTTTATCAGTGATCGATTCTTGTTTTTCTGGTTAAAAACATTTTCATAGGTAATTCAATTTGCTTGCTACGTCAATTGTTATGTTGGCGTTTACAAATTAGTTTTAAGAAGAAGAAGTGTGAAGGGCTTCTCACAAACCACTTAATATAAAAATGTAATTTAATATAAAAGTTTTTCTGTTAAATTTGAAGTTATCAATTTCGAACTTTTATATAATTCGCCTATATTGTAGCTAAACACGTAGCAACAGCAAAGGTTTGCTTTATCAAAAGTTACCCGTCCATCATAGAAAAGTTTATAAATACTTTACATAAAAAAATCAAGTACCAATATACGGTCAACACCCTTTCAAAACACACACCTCGTTAAGTAATTGACCAATTGTTAAAATAAGGCATATGACATCATTAAAGACACATTTAAATTTTATAGATTCTTATCTTAATAAAAATAAAATATTCCCTAAAGGAATTATTTATTGAAAATAAAATACTTCACCTTCTAACAAAATACTTATTTTTCTAGAACATAAAATACTCCTCATTCATGTTCAAAAATGAACTAACATAAAGCCCTTTACTAATGAAACTAACAGATTCCTATATGCGGTCAGTAACCTAGATTCTAATTATTTTCCATTTTATTTTATTTTGTAAATACTATTTTGTTCCATTTTTTAAACATACAGTGGACTTGAAATTGCTTTTTCAATATAAAATTAAATCCATACAAATCAATGCTTCAATTTACTTTTGATTTTATACAAGCAGTTCAAACAAGCATTCAACTATATTATTAATTTTGTTCAACACAGCTAATGCTGCTAAAAACCTACAATTTTAATAACATGAGCATTTAAAAGTTTAACAGAATCAAGCTTGTAGCGAAGACCAAGCTCAAAGTCTAATGAAGTCAGGTAAGTGAAACTAAAATTTCGCTAGCATATATCCGAAAAGAACTAAAGTCACCAACAAGCATTCGTTGTTTTCCAAGTTTTACTCTTATCGGCCACTCGTGTTTTCAAAATTTCAGAATTTCAACAGACCTGTGGCTTGTTTCAATCACGTGTGTTTTAAATTAGTTAATTCTTGGAATCATACGAATTAAATCTGCTGTTAGTTCTTGTTATAAAATTTACTTGAAATATATAAGTATTGTGTTCCTTAATTCTTATAACGTATAAATATGTTCATGTGAGATGTTCCAATTATATGCTTCTACGAAAGCTTTTACATTTTATTTCGAGTATGTCGACTTTATTCTAATATAACTGACAGAATTTTTTTTAAATAAACGAAAAAAATTTACGTGCGGACTTATTTTACAACGAAAATACAAATAATAGAGCTAAATTGATTAGGGTTTAGTAATTGAATTTATTATTTTGTGAGGTTGGAAACTTAATGTGTTACGTTTTTTTTTCGTGGCAGCCACGTTGGGCGCCAAAAATGTTACGTTACGTAATTCGTGGCCGTGCGCAACACGAAGGAAATCATAGAAGTGACCGGGCTCAATCGGAGATTAGGGGGGTCGTAGAAAGCAGACCAACATATAACGTACGGGGCTGTAAGAAATTAGTAACAACACCTGCAATAAAAAAAGTTAGAATAGCAAACCTGCAATAAAAAAAAATTAGTCCTGCCAACCTGAAATAAAGAAAAAGCATAGCAGCAATGAAAACTCTCAGTTATTCAGTACTTTGTAGAATGGAAATAAAACTGTTTAGATAAACTACATAATATAATCACGATAAAAGCATTATAAAATTTTTATTACAAAGTGAGATAATATTGGGGAGTAGCAGAAACGTTTCCTCACACACCAATTAAACATAAATCAGATAAAATGTTAACAAAAGATAAATAGGTAAGACACAATTGATATGAGTAATTCAGTAGTATTGATCTTTCTTTATTTCTTTCTTTTTTTTTCTTATGTTTTAAAATATCATGCTAGTCTTTTGTAAAAGGTATCAGAACGACAAAGATATGGTAAAGCAACGGATAGATATTTAAAGTAATAATAAGTAGGAAATAGTTCAACTTACAAAAGTCCTTCAGCAACGCTTCCTTGCAACGGAAGTGTGAGATTCACGATGTCCTGCACTAACGAAGCACTTCACCTTTGACTGTGAGGGTGTTGATGGAACTTATCACACGTCACTAATCACACCTATGTATTTCACTGGCGTTAGCAGCAGACATTATCATACTGATGGAACTATGTAGCATTGATAAATTCTTGTTAACTCTATTTCCTGAGACAATAATTTCGAAATCTTTTGTAGCACAAATCGTAAAAAAAAACTGGTAATAAAAATTTAGAATCACGCTTTCAAGGCACGATGTAATGCATTAAACTAACAGTAACGCGAGGTGTTTTATTTGCTACCTATGGTAACAAAGAAAAATCTAATGCTTTCGAATAACGGAAATTTGCGCAAACAATGATCTATTTTAGATTCTTTGGTGTTAGAAAATATGCATAAACTACAGTATCCATTGTATTTAAATAATCCAAAGTATGCACTAATCTGATAAAACAAAGGGACACTAGATTAGATCGCGCACACATTAATCCTAAAGAAAGCATCGGTCAGTTTAGCAAGTTCTACGACTATTATTTCACAAAACAAACAACTAAAAACAACTAGTAAGCACGCGTAGCAATAAAACCGTTCGTCAATGACCTTACCACAACACTTGTGGTCAACCAAACACGCTTTACCGCTTTTATTTCCAACAGAAACTAGACTAAAAACATGCCGTGAGATCGCACGCACAGTTTAAGTATAAAAAGACAAATCAACTCAGAAACACAATCAGTAAAACAACTAAAATCGTGCCGCACGTGTTCAGGAACAATACGAAAATTGATACCGCATTAATTCTCACTATTTTCAAAGCAAAGAGAAACAGTATTTTCAACGTAATTAGTCTATAGGAACCAAAAACGAACTCGACTGCCAATCTGTTTATTCAACTCGTTCCAATACAACTTCTTATCGTCTCTTATCTAGGCTTGTATATTCACATAAGCAACACAATTTATATTTACGGCAAGACAAGGACGATGCAATTTATAATCAATTATAAGCGGTTTATAATTTTCAATTTATCTATCTTTAAATTACTACACACGAGTCAACAAATATAAAATATAGAACTAGTAATTGCAGGAATGTACTTACGAATTGAGTATAAAAGCGTAAAATTTTAAAACTATAAAAATGCCCGTTACAAATGGATTTCTCGAGTTTATTACTTTCAAGTCTCTTGGTTTTTAAAAATACCATAGATTTAGGCGTGAAGTACCAGCTTCGTTTAGAAACCGCCCACTAGCGAGTGCTCATCGAAGTTATTGGAAAAGTTAATAGAACCATCCCAGAAACCGAAACAAACAACAGCTGGCTGAAGTTAAAAGCCGGATTTGACAATACTTCGATATGTTTGGGTTAACGGCAATCAGTTTGGAAAAACTGCGGTAGCCGAGCACAAAATTGATAACGGAGAGACCCAGCCAATAAAACATCAGCTGAAAAGGTTGCCATTGGCCAAATATGCACAGGCTGAGAGAATACACCCGATAAAACCGCGGGCAAATAAATATGGTTTAAAACACTTACTTCGTTATTTTTATTGCGCGCGGCCGTCGTTTTCAGGTTGCTAAGCTCGGTCTGCCTTCTTATGGATGGTAGCTACTTCTGCGGGTGATGCCTCGCTGGACGTTCATATAGCGATGGGTATAAAGGTGGGAACGAGGACGAAGCACTCACGACAATACTATACGACACGCGGTATGCTAATGTTTTTTCTACGGAAGTCGGTACGGCAATCGTCTGACTATGCCGCATTCCACATAAAAGGTCTACTCCCTCCAACCGGAGTTGACGTACTTCTTGCCTTTATAAGAACCGAACTGATTCCCACATACAAACCGTTATGTCAGCATGCTTGCGACTGCAAAGATAAGCCAATGACGTCAACAACCGAACGAACACCAATAAAGCAAGGTTTTCACGGTGTCAAAGAAATTGTGGTAATCAGCGGAGATTATTTCATGCCGAATTCTAAAAATGTCCCTAAATCTAAATTAATGATCTAATACCTATAGGCTTTAAAATAAAGAATAACAACTTGTTTTGTAAGAAACAAAAGAATGTATTAAATAAAACACATATTGTTAACAAAATGTTGAGAAAATTAGGAAAAACAAGATACTGCCAAAGAACCATAAATCAGAAAACCAAATGGACAAAATGAAAAATACGGTCAACAAACAGTTATAACCAAGATAAAGCAAGATAATGATACGAAAACTGGAATAATAAATAGAATTAGGAAAATTCAAATCCACCCATTTTATGGATGGATAACATCACTGCTAACGAAATTAAAGCAACGTACACCTTAGTGAAATGTATAAGTAGTTTATGGTATTTTAATTGTATTATATAGTTAAATATAATAAAAGTAAGGTAAATATGGATAATTTAAATACTCTACTATTATCCTGTCTCAGTGTGACTTTGAGGATACCTTTTGTAAAGATCAAACCACCACAAAGTTTGACCTCTAAATTGTATAAAAGAAAATTATCCCCTCACAAATAATTTTCTATACGCAAAAATCTTATACTACCTTAATCTACTGAATAATAGCAAAATGATCTCTTCAAGGGTTTAACAATTATATACCTGCGTTTTGATTCGTCTAATTTTTGCTGGTATTGATATCTCCAATACAATATATCTTTGGATTTAATTGCCATATGAAAATTGTTTTCATCTAGAAATAACTGTATTAAAAAATTCCTGGTGTCATTTTAAATTTCCATTTTAATTTTTATATGTCGAAGTCTATTTATCAGGTTTCGAAAGTACTTTGTTTTAATAGGTCAAAATATCAAGGTGACCATGCACCCAGTGAAATTATACTATCTATTTGAGCAATAAATACGTCGTTGATGCATTCTTTAAACGACGATTCAGCAACTATCTATGAACGAATCTTGAACGAATCTTAAATGAATTTTGAATAATTCTTGAATGATTGTTCATTATTTTTATATAATAAAAATCTCAATACGTTGTAATCCTAGAATGTTTCTATCGTATTCTAGCAGGTCTGAGTCATCGCATGATTGACTGTAATTTCGTATTTTTTATCTTAATTACCTGTCAGTTTGAAATTTATTGCAATTGTAAAGTTTTACTATATCTGATTGATAAATGGAAATGCTAGGTGGTTTTCGCTAAGTATTATAATTTAAAAGGTTTGGGGGTGCGGGAATGGGAAATAGTATTATATAGGAGAGTGGACCGTATATGCGAGGTGCAATGCGAAATTAGTTGGGGAGTTATACAGTTTTATTAAGAGGACACAGACGCATGAACATAAAACTTACTTGTTGTTGGATCACTGCATTGCACAGCAGTAGTACAACTTCTCACGGCCGCGAGTTACGTTTCGGGCCTTGGAAGCGGTCTTTTTAAAAACTTCTTCCAAAACTTCTTGTAACTATTTATTTAGTTAAACAGAAATTACAATTGAATTTTGACAAACTGGATTGATTTAAACTAAGTCGAAAATTAAATAATAATTGGAGTTTAATAAGGGCCAGTAGCCTAAGCAAACGGCAATGTTACAGCTGAAATACTCAAGACTGACTGATGGTCTTGGGGTTCCCGGGGTATTTATGTTGTCCCTGCCCCTCACATGTCTGTGGAAACTTGCAGAGTTCATGTCTGCTTTTGTTGAAAAATACTGACACTTTCCTAATTTGTCTAAAATTTCGGTGATATTGGGTAGTAGATATTTGTAATCTACCGTTTTTTCGTTTAGCTTTCTGTAGTCTATTACCATTCAATATCTTAGTTTGCCTGATGTGTCTAATTTCTTTGGTACTATTAATACGGGGCTGCTCCAGGGTAAGTTAGAGTGTTGAATGATATCTTGTTCGAATAAATCTGCTACTTGTCTATCGCCTTCTGCATGGCTTGCCTAAGGTAGTCTGTATGGTTTTGTAAAAATTGGCTGGTCGTCTGTTAGTTCTATATTGTGTTTGACTGTATTGGTAAAGGTTAAGGGTATTCCTTCACAATGGAATATATCGCGGTATTCAAAACATAAGTTTTTAATTGCTCTTTCCTTTTCTTTGTTAATATTGGTATTGAAGGGAATGTTACTTAAATTTTCTCTTAACATCTTGTCGTGTTCAACGGGGTTGGTAATCGTTTTATAAATTTTCGTCTATTTCTATTTCGTTAAAATTTAATTCTTTTACGTTAATTGGGTTTGTTAGTGATAGTTCAAGGGGGTAGTTATTTGAGTTTAAAATTGTTGTTGTGGCATAATTATCATTTATTTGTACTAGTGCTGTGGGGGTTTCTACTACTTGTTGAAATGTTATTTGGTTTATAATTCCTACGTCGTTTTTGAGTTTACTGGGATTTTTATTTGTTTTTCGGTACGGGATTCTATGGTGTATTTTTGCTCGGTTTGGGTATTTTGGAATTTAATTGGGATTTATCTATGTTTTGTTCTTAATAAACGGGTTTTTATATCAATACTGGCTCCTCATTTTTTTAGAAGGTACATTCCTATTAGTCCGTCGTATTTATCGTTGAATTCAAAACTACAAAATCTGTGTTTCATTTTTACTTTGAAGGTTTGTAGTAGGGGTATATTAGCTATGAATTGATGTAGAGTCGTTTGATGGGCTGTTTTAATTTTAAAGGGTTCTCTTTCTAAAAAATCTAAATAATGTTTTTTTACGGTTCGGTGGCTAATTTGTGTTTTTGAGGATCCGGTATCGATTAATAATTTATGTTTTGCGTGGGGAATTTCTATGTATGACAATACTTGTTGATTAATATTATTTAAATTGATTATGTTTGGTCGTTTATAAATCGGTCTATCTGAAAGTTTGAGCACATGTTTTCTTCGTCGTCCTCTTCCTAGTTTTCACATGGTTCGTCACGTTCATAATTTTCTACGTGGTTTGATTCATCGTTAGATTCTTCTACTTTTTGGTGAAATAATTCTTCCGAGGTAAAGTTTCGTTTTTGGTTATGGTTTTGTTGAATTTGCGATATTTTTGAATTTTGTCTGGTGTTACCCAGATGAGGTGTCCATAAGAGTTGGGGTTATTATTGTTATTTAGCATCGGTGTATTTTTAATGGGGTTTGCGCCGAATGTTTGCCTTACTTGGTTTATGTTTTGGTTGAATGTTGGTGGAAATGCGGGTTTTGTAAAATTTGAGTTAAATGTTGGTCTTGGAAATTGTCTGAATTGATTGTTGAAATTTGTGTTATTAAAATTCGGGTTGTTAATTAGCGGTTGATTTGTTTGTGCGTTAAATGGACAGAATTTTCTAAATTTTGGGGATGTTGGAATCTTATTTTATCTAATAATCGTTCTGGTAATGCATATATGTAGGTGTCCAGTGCCATTTTGGCATACATTTTTGTCTTTAGTAGGCGGATGTTTAAGTCGGGTTCTTCGATTTTTAGTATTGTTAAAATTAAACTTCTTACGTTTTGGCGTTTCATTCCGAATTGATATGAGGATTGGTTGCTTTCCATTGTAAGGTTTTTTAAATCGCGGATAAGACATTTGATGTTGCGTTGGTCGCCAAAATATGCTATCAATATGCGTTTAAAGTCTTCTCACTGTTCTAAATCCTCTCGGTTGGCTATTAGCGTTAGTACCATTCCCGTCAGTTTACTTATTATTAGGCGTAATAGTAGTACAATTTGTTCTTTATCTCCTGGTTTGTAAAAGGTTTTCAAAAATATTTCACACGCGGTAATGAAATTTTCTCGGAGAGCCAGATCTCCGTTGAATTGAGGTATGCTTTAGAAGTATATTTTTATATCTAAACTCATGATTGTTAAGGGCTGCTTTCACTTATAATTAATTTCAAATTTTTGTACAATTTGAGCTTTATTTTACAACTTGTATTGCTACTTTTTCAGTTTGGTTGGTTAATTTTCAGTATGGATTGTGTTGGGTTATTTATAGGATCGCTTTACTTACATTTTATACGTAGTTATACGGTGTTATAATTTAATTAAGGAATTCGCGCTTGGTAATGTCTGGTTAATTGCTGTAGCTTTGAATTTGTATTTTTATACTTCGCGACTGTTATGGTTGTCGCGAGTTTTAATTTTATGAAAGGTTTTTATATGATTATTATTCTATTGTAATAATTGCGTTATAATTTGTATGTTTTGTTGCGCCACTTATGTTCAATTACGTTTTTATTTTAGTCCTGCTGGTTAGCCAAGTGGCTGTAATGGTCAGTTGCTATTTCCGTCTCCGTAGGTGTTATAATTGATAAGTGCGTAAATTTTTTTTTTCAATTGTATTGTCAGTTACTTTGAACGTTTAATTGCAAGTTTTCAGTCAACCGTTTCGTCATCAATGTTTCCTTTTATAATTTATACAATACAATTGTCTAAATTATAAAGTTTTAAGTTCCTGAAAGGTTTTATTTTCAGTCTCGGTGATAAATTTAAATGAATTGCGTAATGCTTTTTTATAATTAGATATCCTCGTGCTGAAAAATATTTAATTATACTTTGTAAAGTTTGATTTTGTCTGAATGATTTTATTCAGTGAGGGATTCCGGTAATAATTTGTGTAAAAATCGGGCTATAAATTTGAACGCTTTGTTTTAACTTGTGATGGGTTAATTTAATAATAATTACAAAGATGTTTCTACAATTACGCACTTCGGTCAATTCGTTGCAAAGAAGTGTATAATTTATAGAGTTTGAAAAAGTTTTGAATAATCGTTTCTATAATTAATCGTTTATAAGGATTGCGTTTTGTACATTATTGCGTTCTATTTTTATTGTTTCACACTTGCTGAATTGAATTCGTTTTTGTTTCGTATTAATAATAATTTGTAATTATTGTACTAATAATTGCGTATATAAATGCGTCTTTTCGATTCTCTTGTTTAACATTAATTCTCTTGTTTAAAAATTATTTTGCGTCATAAAAAATCTGTACATACATAAAATAATAAAAAAATTTCTTTTACCAGCTAATATCAATAAATTTGTAAAAAGAATAAATTGGTTTAGGAAAATAAACTTACATAATTTTCATCGTCGATTTCTTTTGTTTTCTGGCTGTGGTCTCGGTCGATTATTGTACTTCGTCCACGTTTTGCTTCTTTGGGCTCGGTCGATTCTTGTACCTCGTCCAAATTGTTTGGTTGGGTTCGGTTGATTCTTGTATCTCGTCTAACTTTGTTTGGGTTTTTCCAGATTTTTTGGATTCGTAGTGCCTTTCTGGATCCGTACGTCTGCGCCAGTTACGTTTCGGGCCTTGGAAGCGGTCTTTTTAAAAACTTCTTCCAAAACTTCTTGTAACAATTTATTTGGTTAAACAGAAATTATAATTGAATTTTGACAAACTGGATTGATTTATACTAAGTCGAATTTTAAATATTAATTGGAGTTTAATAAGGGCGAGCAGCCTAAGCAAACGGCAATGCTTAAGCTGAAATACTTAAGACCGACTGATGGTGTTGGGACTTCCGGGCTATTTATAATGTCCCTGTCCCTCACAATTTCTGATTTATCCTTGAATTTACAATGTTGCATAAACTTAAGTTTTCTTTAATAGTTACTAATAATTCCTAATAAATTCCATTTTATTATGCATATATAGATTGGGGATACATTACTCGCGTTAATGACAAAAATGAATTGTTGCGCGAGGCATTAACTTCTTCATCACTTACACGTGCGGCGCGGTACAAAGTACTTAACGAGTGTTTATTCATTCATGTGAAAAAATAATCATCTGCCATATACAAATTGATATATAGCTTTATGCGTAATCTGGAAGGATACAAATAAATACAATGTATCACGTTTTGGATTAAATAACATTTATTAAAAAGATATTTTTAAAGAGGATGTATCGTTATGCATTATACTTCTATTACTATTCTATTTATATTTAATTAAATTGAGAAGTGTTGTGTTGAATAAACTTAGGTAAGAGAGAAATAGTTAAAGTATATAGATTAGAAGGTTTTTAAGAAGGGGAACCAAAGACAGAGAGAAATTTCACGTAGATGTTTCATTCTGTTTTGTATATTATCGTTTACTATTGAGGTATAGAAATAAAACTTTTCTTAAAGGGGGTAGCAGTATTTATATCAAGATATGTTCATTTGAAAGGTATCACATCTAGCAGAGAGCATATAATTTTTATTTATAGAGGAGCAAAAAGTCAGAAAAACTATTCACAAAAATATTCATTAGTTGCTCGGCATTCTTTGCTTTGACAACGCTGATTGAGCAAACAGTCGATGTATTCTAGTTTCACTTTTTCATTTTGATTATTAATATGGCCTCCCTTCGCGTAAGGTTTCCTAGGTCATCCGCCTTTCAAAAATAATAATACTACTGTAACTCGGTAAGATACACGTTTCGAAATAAAAGTATGAGGCAATCACAGTATTTTTTATTATATACTACTTATCTCTAGATAACTTTTTCGGCTTTCGAAAAACCACTGTAATTTGCAAACCACATTTTCATAAATCTAAGGGTAAAGCATGTGTTTAGAAAACAAAATTAGACATAACCAAGCCGTATAGCTTTGTTTTTTGAAAAAAACGTGTTACGTTTATTTTCCGCATAAATTAATTACCATAATTCTCAATTCAAAACCCACTTGGCTTCAAAACGAAACTTTATTCGGTAAATTAAAATAATCCTTTCACGTGTTAATTCATTTATCTGTTTGCATAAATTTAATTTCGATTGTTACTTTCTCTAATTAATACTAAATTCTAGTTCTAAAAATTCCCCAACGTAAAGTTTACGCTAAATAGTCAATAACGTGTTCCAAGTCGTTGAAAGAATTCATCGAATTAAAGTTGTGTATTGCCCCAGTATAAACTGTGTTTTGCCCGTTTTAAGCCTGACTACAAGATTACGTTGAGCTTTGGTTCTTAGTTAAACAAAATTAATATTTATTTTGCTTTGCAATCTGCACAAGTAAATACGTGTAGAATGTGTGGTTGTTTCCGTTTTGGTTGATGCGAATCGAGCACGCATTATAGCGTGGTGAGTATTTAGGGTTTTTAAAAAATTATACCTTTCGACTATCACGAATTAATTTTATTTCTAATTACTTTAGCTCTCTTCCGGCGGCCTTAAAGCTGCAATGAATGGTCGTCTTTTGTAGTAATGGCAGGCCCAACGCATTCTTTATGAGTGTAGGCCCCCTACCAGTTGATGTAGACCAGCTATCGACTCAACCCCGACGTCAGCAACTTCGAGGGTAAGTGCTTTCCGTCACTGCTCGCGTTGCATCCATGTCGATGAGAATTTTATTGTTTAGGCGCATGCATTTCCACATTTAGTTCTTCTATACAAAAATTATCTTGCATTTCTAAATTTAATTCGTCAATATGACCATTGTTGAACCCTTTTGGTATTTATTGGCATTGTGTGAATGCATTGCTATTTGGTTTTAAATAACTAAAACAAAAAAATGTTGTGGCCATTCTTATGTATAGGTTACGTTTTATATTTACGAGGATTTAGAGCTGTTGGGAGTAATTTTGTCTTTTTTTGGTTGGAAATTAAGATAGGGTAGTAGTCTAAAACCGGCAGCTCACCATTTAAAAGAAAGGTGACCTTTTTATTTTCTTGCTAGGTTTAGTGTTAAAGAAGTAATTTTTTTGTTGTTTGTTTCTTTTTGGTACCACTATACTGTGTACATATTGTGCTTAATTATAGGTTTCTTTTTTTGGTATGCTTGTTTTGAGCGCGAATGAGTGTGAATGTGTGATTGCATCTAATTTTTCCTCCTTTATTTCAGTTTTCCCTTAATTTTTTTGTTGTATGTATAGAACCCCGCCCGCTCGCCGAGCCCGGTCATACCTCTTTCTTTCTTTTTTGGTTTTTTTTATAGGTTACGTCAATGTACGTAACATAAAATATTGACGCCCTGGCGTGGGGTTGCGATTTTTTTGTAATTAATTTCAGCTGCGATTTTGTTTAGTTAATTTCTACTGGTTTTCGTTAATTTTCGTGTGCTCCGATTTTATTTTAGTTAGTTTTGGCTCCGAGTTCGTTTTAGTTAATTTTTGCTCCGATTTTTTGGTTTTTATTGTTAGTGCTTAAGTTCCTACATGACCCGCATTTTCTCGGCCTGATATTACTTATGTTTCGTCCCTTACGTTTAATATTATTGGTGGGTTAATTTCAGATTATTGGACCTGTGTTTTCGCCAATAATCCTAGTCCTTTTTTCTTTCCTTTCCTCTATGTTACATATTGTTCTCCCCGTCACGTCTAGAGTTAGTTTTTTTCCTTCCGATTGTTTTTTTTCTTTATTCTACAGCCTATTCTAATTTCTATTTTGTTGTTTCGCTCCTAATGGTGTTCCCGAAGTTTATCCGTCGGATATGTTTTAAATAGTCCTGTATTCGCAACAATTTTTTTTCTTTTGAGCTTTTATCGAGTTACAGTTAGCGTATATTTCGTTATTTTCTACCAATTTCTTTCTTGTTCGTATTCAAAATGACTTCTTTTTCGATTTTCCACCCAGGCCTCCCAGTGTGGGAGTGAAATTTGAAATTTTCTGGTAATTTAAACCCTCTTACTGTACATGATTCGTGTATCCGAATTGCAGTTATTTGAGTCTGCAGCAGCTAAAGCTTTACTTTGGTATCGCGGTTTTCGGCATAGGTTTGTTGACTGGAAGTCGTTGTCTAATTTACTGATCCATCATTTTGAACACATGGAGTTTGTTTAGAAGGCTACTACTATTGAGAAAAATACTTTTGCTTCACATGACAGAGTTGTTTAGGTTTCTACTACGCCTACGGATAGATCTGATACTTCTTCCGTACGTTCTAGTGTTCTTCCTCCTATTTCTACTCCTACTCGTCAGGTCGTATGCTTTAATTGCGACAAACCTGGTCATGTTTCGACCCATTGTACTCGCCCTAAAATACTCCATTATTATAGTTGCAGATATAAGGGAGTTACTCGCCACAACTGTCCCAACTGTCAACCTACTACTAATAAGTCTTCGAATAATCCTTCAAATTCTGCCCTCACCTCTAGTTGCCTAACTTCTTCTACTTCTCACCCTACGTTCTCTTCTGTTCTCATCCAGGTCATCCGGCTCCTACAATCAAAACCTACCCTTCTTCGACGAATACAGCTTTGAACAAAATTTCCTACGTCTCTAGTTCTTCATACTTTTCTACTCCTCCTTCTGCTCGCCTTACTTATTCACTCTCGCCTCAGACTGTGCCTCCACCACCATTACAACCCATACTTCAAATTAGTGACTTGCAGCTACCTTCTCAAGAGCTTGCTCCCGCTTTCCTAAACGATTCTACCAATGTATTTTCTGTCGTGTATGCAAGCACAAAGGTCGCTAAATTGACCATAACTTCTAATTCAGTCTGTTGAAGTCCACGAACCTGTATCTTTAATGCTTCTTCAAGTGTTTGTCAAAATTTTACCTGTTCCTGCTTTCTTAAATGCTTCGACTCAAGAAATTTCTGTTATGTCGGCAATCACAGCCGTAACTGAAGTGAAGATAATTTCTAATACGGATAGAGAAGGTCCTGTTGAAGTTAGGGAACCCGTAGCTGTGATGTCTGTTGCTGTTGTTAAAGCTTTACCTGATCCTGTTTCGTTACCTACTCTTACTCATTTTTCTCATGCTGACAAAATGCTACTTACTTATGTTCTTTTAACTAAGGTTGGTGACATCCTAACTGATCTGTTATCTAATGCTGACGAACTTTTACATGATTTTGCTCCTTTTCCTAAGGTGGATACTTCCACAGCCAATGCAGTTTTCTTTTCTATCTGTGATACTTCTAGTCCTTCATATAACATCAATGAAATTTTATCTGCTTCTGTCCCTTTCCCTAACGTAGCAGAAGTGTGTTCCGCTTGTGTTTCTTTCGTCAGGTTGGTTCTCATACAGCCAATACTTTTTTTCCACCGTTGATATGCTGACAACCCATGATGTTTCCTTTTCTGCCGTTGACCTTCTTACCACCCATCCTAACAATAAACAAAGTCCTTCTATGACGCGTTTTGAGTTTTCTAAACTACCCTTGCCACCTTCTAAACCTAGTGCTATAACAACTACACCCCTGCTATTCCTACATGGCAGAAAACTGCCCAAAAGAGGCAGACTTTATTCTATGCATCTTCCGAACCTGAGGATATAGGTCGGCAAAACCCTAATGTCCTTGATCTGGTTTTATTTTCCTTCTGGCGGCGTAAACGCTTTAAGCCCAATATCTAGTCCTCGTGCCTATGATTCTGATGCCGACTTTGCTCTTTTTCGAATTTGATTTTTGGACTTACGATTTCGTTTACTTCCTTGTTTTGCTAGGTTTTCCTTCATTTTCTTGCTTTTTTCTGCACCCGTGAGGGTCCGGGAATAGAATAGTCCCACGGTACGACCTGCCTGTCGTAAGAGGCGACTACAGTGTTCCAACATACACACATACACACCCACACACACACACACTTTATACACGTCCCATCCATACCCACACACTTCATACACACACACCTACATGCACACACTTCGTAAACACACAGTTCTACTTAGTTCTTCTTTCTTCCGTTCTCTTCTTGGTTCTTCTTTCCTCCGTTCTCTCCTTGTACTGCTTGCACCCGTGTGGGTCCTGGAATAGAATAGCCCCATGATACGACCTGCCTGTCGTAAAAGGCGACTACAGCGGTCAGACACATACACACTCGCACACTTTATACACGCATAACACATACACACACCCTACACACACACGCACACACACGCCCACACCTACTCATACATAACTAAACTGGGATTCTGTTTTTTTTGTACAATTTTAGTTTTTTTTTGGGTTTTGTACTTAGTGTTGGTGTTATTCTTTTTGGTTTTTTTTCTTTTTTTCTCGTTCCTTTCGTTCCACCTTTCTTTCCCTATCCTTTTGCTGGTCTTCTTTGCTGTCGGTCCTTATACCGATTGTGTTTCGTCCATTCGCTCCTGTGGTAGGTACTTTTTAGTCCGTCTTTCGTTCTTCGGAAACCACTACTTAGTCGACTTTAGGACTAGTTAGCATTTTTTTCTTCGGTTTTTCGGCTTCAACTACCACAGTGGAGAGAGTACATCGTTTTTTTTACCAGTACTTCTTCTCTCTTCCTCCCGTTCTCCCTTGTTGTTCCTTTAAATACTTGAGGCTAGACAATTTTGCCCTGTTTTGGTTACTGCTAGTTTTCTTCATCATGTCATTTCTTGCTTTTGGTTTTCTGCAGGAAACCACGTTTCTTGAGATTGAAAAACCTGAATATTTCTTTCTGAGATACGTCCGTCCTTTGACGACTTTTCAGTATCCATGCCGTTCCACCTTTGTCCTCCTTGATTACATATTACCCGTCTTCCATTCCTTCCTTCCTTTTTTCTTACTTCTTTTTCTTTCCCCATTTTTATTTTTGGCTCTTCGAGCCGAAAAAAATTCCTTTTTTCTTTGTTTTAATGGGTGTTTTTCTGGGGTCTTTTTGTTTTCGTAACGAGTTTTCTTTTAGTTTTTTTTTGTGTAAGCGACTTTTCTGTTTGGTTGGGTTTCTTTCTTCTGTTTCTGTGTAGTTTGGTACTGCCCACTTTTTTACTTTGGTTTTCCTCCCCCGACCTTTAATTTTGCTGTTACGTTTGTTTTCCGCATATATTAATTATCATAATTCTCAATTCAAAACCCACTTGGCTTCAAAAACGAAAATTTATTCAGTAAATTAATGGAACCTTTTCACGTGTTAATTCATTTATCTGTTTGCATAAATTTAATTTCGATTGTTACTTCCGCTAATTAATCCTAAATTCTAGTTCTAGTTCTGAAATTAATATTCATTTTGCTTTACAATCTGCACAAGTAAATACGTGTAGAATGTTTGGTTGTTTCTGTTTTGGTTGATGCGAATTTTGAGTACGCATTATAGCGTGGTGGGTATTTAGGGTTTTTATAAAATTGTACTTTCCGACTACCAATTTTATTTGTAATTGCATTACCTTTCTTCCGGCGGCCTTAAAGCTGCAATGAATGGTCGTCCCTTGTAGTAATGGGAGGCCCAACGCATTCTTAATGGGTGTAGGCCCCACCCACCCCTCCCAGTTGGTGTGAACCAGCTACCGACTCAACCCCGACGTCAGCAACTTTGAGGGTGAGTGCTTTCCGTCACTGCTCGCGTTGCAACCATATCGATGGGGATTTTATGGTTTAGGCGCATGCATTTCCACATTTAGTCCTTCTATACAAAAATTATCCTGCATTTCTAAATTTAATTCGTCAATACGACCATTTTTGAACCCTTTTGGTATTTATTGGCATTGTGTGGATGCATTGCTATTTGGTTTTAAATAACTAAAACAAAAAAATGTTGTGGCCATTCTTATGTATAGGTTAAGCTTTATATTTACGAGGATTTAGAGCTGTTGGTTTTAGGGGGTAATTTTGTTTCTTTTTGGTTAGAAATTAAGATAGGGTAGTAGCCTAAGACCGACAGCTCACCATTTAAAAAGAAAGTGATTTGTTTGTTTTTTTATTTTTTCGCTAGGTTTAGTGTTTAAGAAGTAATTTTTTTGTTGTTTGTTTCTTTTTGCTACCACTATACTGTGTACATATTGTGCTTAATTATAAGTTTCCTTTTTTGGTATGTTTTGTTTTGAGTGCGAATGAGTTGTAATGTGCGAGTGCACATAATTTTTCCTTCTTTATTTCAGGTCTCCCTTAATTTTTTTGTTGTATGTATAAAACCTCGCCCACTCGCCGATCGAGCCCGGTCATACTTCTTTCTTTCTTTTTTTTGGTTTTTTTTATAGGTTACGTCAATATACGTAACAAGAGCGTAGAAAAGTCAATATTTACTCATCCATATATTTTAGAAACGTGATGTCGTAATTTTATCCATGACAAATTATTTTACATATCAGCATATCTGATCTCAGAATTATCTATCTGATATCTCTACTAACTTAAAAAATTAAGTAACGAATTACTAAGTAATAGTTTAAAGTAGGTTCCATTCGGTATACGTTTCAAAATATCAATGGGTTATTTCGCTCTTCTTAGTGTGCTTCTTTTAAACACGCACGCAATATGTTTCTTACAAACTAATGACTTTGAACTCTTGGTCATGCACAATAGTGATATGCATAGTCGTTTTGAAGAAACCTCCAGACATTCAAGCACTTGTACATATATTGATAAGAAGAAAAATCAATGTTATGGAGGATTTGCTCGAACCGCTCATCTAATTCGCAAAGCAAGAATGGAAGCTATAAATGGACAAGGACCGAATGTAATTTACCTGAATGCTGGTGATACATACACGGGAACTCAATGGTTTAGTGTCCATAAAGCGAAGATTGTTGCCGAGTTTATGAACGTTTTGGGCCCTAATGCCATAGTAAGTATTAAATCAAACTTTTAATTTTTCGATAGTTTCTGGTAAACTTAAGCCGCTAATTAGAAACGTACTAGATTTTCTAATACACAAAGGAGAAGAGTAATTTGATACTTTAGAATCCAAAATGTATATTTAAAACTCTAGCAGAAATGTGTTTTTCGAAAATTATGGAAGGCCTATAATTAAACTTATGCATATAAAACAGCTTAGAGGCATAATATAGAGATTTAGGAATAAGTTGTACAAATAAAACAGAAGGGTTGCTTTTTCAATTTTGTTTACAGCATATTTCAATTTAAAAAGAGAAATTTTTAAATGTTTATGCAAACTATAGGCGCCGCTCCCTTGTTCATGAAATTTTTAGGGTAATATTTGAGCAATATCCTAATTTCCAAAGATCAGCTATCGGAAATTACACTTTTACTTTTACTATTGTGCAAAAGTTAGTGTCGAATTAAATGAAATGCTTATTTGTACGGTTTAAAAAATACCTAACGGTCCAAAATATTATATATGAAAAGTAAACGTAGAAATCCAGAAGTCATGCCATTATTAGACCAAAATTTTGAGATGGGTGTTTTTCTAACAGATCTCTACAATAATTGCAATGTTTATTTGTACTATACTAATTATAAGTGAGTGCAATAAAACTTATAAAGCATAATTAAATCATATACTTCAGAAGAAAGTATTAAAATATTTTCTGATTGACTTTTTTGGTCATTTTTTAATCAGATTCTTCAAAAATTTCGTTCGTTTCTAGTTTGTTACAAATTTCGCCTTCTATTACCTTCAATTATACAATGCAGCATTCTGTTTCTTAAAACAATAATTGCATTTGAATTTATATACATATTAATTGGGAAATATATTACTGGCGTCCTGAATAAAAATACAACTTTTAAACATTAAAAAACGTATTAAGTATTTATGATCCAGGTTGAAATCTATACAAAAAAATCGAGCGTTTAATAGGCTTTCATTAGCCGCCATTGTCAACATTTGCTTCACGAAGTAAGACTGAAAAATTTACTTGCACGAACATATTACACGTTCTAAAAAAATTCAACTATGAAAAATTAAAAAACGTGTTAAGCCTTTCTGAGACAGGTTAAAATCTACACCAAAAAATAGAGCATTCAGAAGTATTCTAATAGTTACCATTTTCAACGTTTGCTCCATGAAGAAAGAGTAAAAAAATTCATTTGCACAGAACGAACATATTACTCGTTCTAAAAGAATTCCATTCTGAAAAACTAAAAAAACGTGTTAAACCTTTTTGAGCCAGGTTGAAATCTATACAAAAAAATCTAGCGTTGAATAGGCTTTCAATAACCGCCATTTTCAATGTTTGATCCACGAAGTAAGAGTGCAAATTCACTTGCACGAATCGAACATATTACGTGTGCAACTAATTTTTCTTGGTAAATTGTCGATCTTAAGTACGGTTTTATTAACGTGAATCTACAAAACGAATGTTCACCACTTGCAACTCAAACTAGCAGTGTTAAAAAATTGTAATTGTAATTGTGCAATTAACAAAAACGTTTTTCAAATTGTTCTCATAAATATATTGCAATATTTTTGTAGAATCCATATTTTTATCAAGGAAAATGTTTTCAGAATTTGGATTTCATACTAAAGCCTGACGCTATTAGATCCCTTTTTTATCATGTCAGCGCAACTTGCAACTCCTTCCAAGCAGCACAATGTCACTTTTAAGCTGACATGGTCAAATTTGAGGTTTTATTACATTTTTGGAGCATAGATTTTGCTAAAAATTGGTTATTATTAAAGTTCAAATTCTGGTGATTAATTTCAGCCATAAAAATGTTCTAGTTGCCGCATTTATAGTCAATTAATAGTTTGGCATTATCAAAAAGTTGCAAAATAGTTTTTATGTCTATGTGACCGACTAAGAAAATACATTAGTAATTAGATTATAACATGGTTATTTTATACCATAACAGCTAGAAGCTGACTCCATAGGAACTATATAGTTGGAGTTTATATTATAATGACAAACTAGAGTTCCTTAGCCCTTAAGGCTAAAAAATGCTTAAAATGTGTTCTAGTTCAGGTGGTGGTTCGGTGACATAGTTAGTTCGCGTGTGGCTACTAGGCCCAAGGTCCTAGGTTTGATTCTCGGTCCGCTTGAAAAATATTAGACGAGTATTTTTCACAAAAATTCGCCCTCATTCGGATGAGAGGTAAACTGGAGGTCCCGTGTGTGAGTGTTGTCACGCACATTAAAGATCACTCACTACCTTGCTTGGAATAGCAAGGGTTCAACTGAATTTAAAATTTTCCAGGTAAAAGATCTTGCTTCCTGGCTAATATAGTACTTTCGGGTGGAGTATTTTAAAATCCAAAGTAGCGGTCTAGTTGAGCAGGCGGCCCCGTGGTTTAATTGATTGGCGTATGACTACTAAGCCCAAGGTCCCAGGTTTGATTCCCAATAGGGGCCGCTTAAAAAAAAATACACCCTCGTTCGAATAAGAATAATGTGGGTTTCGTGTGCGAGTGTTGTTACGTACGCAAAAGATTCCTATCTTGCTTGCAATAGCAAGGGGGCTGCAAAATAAAAAATTTCTAGATAAAAAAACTAACTTCCTAGACAATGTATACCTTCGCGTGAAGCATTGGAAAATCAAAAGTATGGGGTCTTGTTTGGCTAACTATTATACAAACGTTCTCTTAAACCATTATTGATTCTATCAAATAAACAATCTTTATGCAAGTTATATAGGTATGATTAACCGCGTAAGATGCCATTTGACATACCATCTTATTGGCTATTTTTAGTAGCATTTAAGTAAGTTGAACTCTTTAACCTTTAAAGTGTTGCATACTTTTTGGCAGCACCAATAGCGACGTGAGATTCTAAGCGACCCCATGTTATTTGAAAATTGAAAATAACAAAATAGATATGTTTAATATATGTATTTATAGTTATATATAATTATGGTATAAAACCATAAGATTAAATTTTATTCTCCCTACAAAAAAATAAATACATCAAGATTCTAAATAGTAGAATATTCTCTTCATTCGTCATGAATCAAATAACGTTCAATTTTCTTCTTTATTATTTCTACTCTTTGATCTTTGCAGATAAACATTCGGCATTCTTCACAAAAAATATTAACTTTTCGATCACTAGATCTTGGACAAAGTCTGCATCTTCCTCGTATCCTAGTTCCAGGAGCTGTTTATAGTGGTTTTAGAACCTGAACTGTGTTTACATCAACTCCGCAGGCTTAGAAAGCTTTCAAAACACTTGGATTTTACCAACTTGTAGTATGCGAAGTTTCATATTTTGAGTAGCTAAGTCTTTACCCAAAATGTTGAGGAACATTCGTGTCTGCATCCAAGGTTTTCGTTTCAACTAGGATTTTTTGTTATGTAAATTATATAGGCATTTAGAGCTGCTGTGTCTAACATTTGCATGAAGAACCTAAACGGCCATCTTGCATTTCAGTTAATATAAGTATAGTCGTAGATAAGTTTATCACCACCTTTGGTGTTATCATAATTCTCTATCATGCAAGATTTTTGTTGCTCTCCATTTCCATTGGAGGGATTATTATGCTGAGAAAACACTGCATGTACCATTTTTCCTTTCTTCGGTATGTACGACACAATTATGAGATCTTTTGTGAATACAAATTTTGACGAGGAAACTGCTCTTCCTGCCAGTCTATTCAGTTCTTTCGATGTATCAGGTTTATTCTTCCTAAGTGTTCCGAGTAATGTAGTTTTCTTAGTGAGTAAAAATTCAGCTAAGCGTAAAGACGTGACAAAATTATCTGTAGTACCAGTATCTCCTGTGTTGTAAAGTGATTCCACAACATCTTTCGCAACAAGAAAATCTTGCTTCTTTTCCGGTCGATTGCCAATGACTAACCTGTTGTCCCTTTTTTAGAATGTCTCATTTCCCCAATTCAGACCAGCTTTTGCTCCAATTATTCACTGGTTCAGCTTCAGTTTATAGTGACTCATTGAGTTACCCAAATAGGATTTAGAAATTCTGCACCAGGTGGATTCTTCAGGTGTTTATTTCAATACTCCCGGTTGGATCCAGAAATTATTTGGATATATTTATTGAACTTCTCCAGACCGGATATTTGGATTTCTTTGCTCAACTTCTCCAGGTCGAATATTTGGATTCCTTATTGAACTTCTCCCGGTTGGATCAAGAAATTGTTTGGATGTACTTGTTCGACTTCTCCAGGTCGGATACAGAAATTACTTGGAGTCCTTCGTTATACTTTTCCAGGTCGGATCCAGAAATTACTTGGAGTCGTTTTTAAAGATTAAACGACAAACTTTGTTTAATTATTCACAATCACCACATTAAATTATTAATTATAAAATCACTTGCAATTATTTCACGTAAATATTTTATATCGCATGATGCGGACAGTGTCTTCATTAGAGTCAAAGTTATTTGTTTACAAAATCCTGTAGTATTAAAAAAACACATATCTGTTTGTAATAGGTCGGTCAAGCCTATAGTTCGTTGATTACCGCCTTGAACCTTGATTTTTACATGCAGGTTTGTGTATTTCTATGAAATTTCCATGTATAACGAAGTCGAGACGCTCTTCATTGCACGTAGGTTATTTGTATAAATTTGTTGGAATTTGACATTCTCCATTGTCTTTTAAATCACGTACGCTTTGTTATACAGCAAATTTGTTGAGCTTTGCTTTATCTTCAGCCTGTTATTATTTCCAAATTATCAAGATGTTGGATTTTTATACTTTTTTGGTCACGTAGCTTTATATTTATTGATGTACAAAATTATATGCGTTTCTCTGTTTTGCTTATTGACAAACCTGTTCGTTTAAATGGAATTCTTTGTATAATAATGATGCATTACTCACGCGTATTGTCTTATAGCTTCTGTCTATATGGTTTTACGACTTGCAATGTTGTTTATTTAGTTGAATCTTTACGAATACTCTTCTTTTCGTTGAACATAATTATCATTATAGTTTATAAACAGAGCGTTGGTATTTGCCTTTTGGCCTAATCGTCGAATTTCGCATTTTTCTTGGTAAAATGTCTAGTTTTCTGAACTCTTACGATGTCTATATCAAGCGCACTATTCTAGTGATCCTATGTGCCCCTAAATGACTCCATTATCATATCAATGTATATCACAATACTATCGAAGTTACATGGTTTAAAACTCTTTCTACACCAAATATTTTAAGATTTCTTTACTTGCATTATTTAGTGCACTTATAGTTTCTTTTGTGTTTCAGTCTTTTGGTAATCACGAATTTGATCTCAACATCCCAGGAGTTGTTCCATTTATTAATGCAGCAAGGTTCCCAATAGTAGCTGCTAATCTTGATTTTTCCAATGAACCATCTGTCAATGTGACACGCGTGACAAAGTCAGTAATACTTAATATTGGAGGAAGAAAAATTGGTATAATTGGTTACCTACTACCTGAAACACGCGTAACATCGGGCGCCCAAACAGTTATATTTAGAGATGAAGCTAAAAGTATCAAGGAGGAAAGTGAAAAACTCGACAAGCAAGGAGTAAAAATAATAATTGCATTGGGACATTCGGGAATAGAGACTGATATAAGAATTGCCAAAGAAGTGCCATTGGTAGACCTAGTAATTGGTGGACATACTAATACCTTTCTGTGGAATGGCATACAACCTGATTTAGAGCAACCCTACGGTAACTATCCACTATCTGTTAAGCAGCAAAGTGGAAAAGTGGTATATGTTGCACAAGCTTATGCATATACCAAATATATGGGTCATCTAAAAGTGAAGTTCAACAAGACAGGTGATGTGACAGATTGTAAAGGCCAGCCGGTTCTCATGGATTATACAATTCCGCAAGATCCAGATGTGTTAGAACTTTTAGAAAAATTTAGGCCTGAAGTTGATAATAATAATCATCAAATTGTTGGTGTAACGAAAGTTGCCCTTCATGGGGGTACGGATCGTTGCAGGTATAAAGAATGTAATCTTGGTAATTTAATTGCGGATGCTTTTGTGGAATACTATATAAGCAGATACACCGGCGAATATTGGACGGATGCACCCATCGCAGTTATAAATGCAGGTTACATGCGTGCCAGTGTAAAATCAGAAAACGGCACTTTAACCAGAGGTAACTTAATGGATGCGTTACCCTTTGATAACTCTGTAGTTGTTGTTTCACTAGAAGGAAAAGATTTGTTAAGAACTCTTGAAATTGGTGTTAGAAACAACAATGATACATCTCAAGGAGAATTTTTGCACACCTCTGGTCTGTTCGTAGTTTATGACCTGTCAAAGCCAGTTAATTCCAGAGTTGTAGGAGTAAAAGCACGTTGTGGAAAATGCAACGTTCCAGTGTATGAACCAGTTGAACCAAACAAGCTCTATAGAATTATTACTAGTGGCTTTGTAGCTGCTGGAGGTGATGGACACTTAGTTTTTAAAGAAGGAGGTCGTGATAAAATTCCTTTGGATACAAGTATGTTGGATATATTAGTTTGGTATATAAGAAAGCAAACCCCTGTACATCCTGAAGTTAGCGGAAGGTCAATATTTTTAACTAGCAAAGTTGAAGATACGCCAAAAGCAAAATCTAATCTTTCTTTTGTTAATTTTCTGCGCAGTTTCTTTCAGTAATAATATTCTTCAGAAAAAATAAATTGACGAAATTAATTCATTTCTTAATATACTTGTAACTAGAAAAATAAAAACATTTGTTTTGGTTATAGTTTAACAAAACGTTCTTAAATCAATTCTTTTTCTAAAGGTTAAAATTTGATCGTCCATTTTTTTTATTGTAAATAATTTAATTGGTGAAACGATTGCCGTCTAAGTATATTATGGCACACTGAAGTGAAATTACAACTGTTATTAAACATTAATTTTCGTTTAGGTTTTCATAGGAAAACTCCAAACCAGGAGTATTTTTTTTATAATTAATTAAATCATCGTAAATTCGATATTTGTTATTCACTTTCTAGAGATGGAGAACGCTGCGTGTTTGAATATGCTTTAGTTTGAATTTAAAACACTAAAAATTGTTGACAAACCGCTTTTTAAGCGATTTCAGCTTACAAAGAAGCACGTATCGTTATTCAATGTTAGGTATAGTAGAAGCTGGATAAATTGCTTCATATTTCCATAGATTTCTTATTAAAGCAGAAAATTTGCACCCAAAGTGTGGGGCTTACTTAATAGGTTAATAGGTTAATTTGTGAACTGTCCATAGAGACACATCAAAGTAACTATATCACAGCAATATATATATATATATATATATATATATATATATATAATTTTGAAATTTTATTACATCATTTATGAACCTAACACGAGCTCATAGTAAAACCTTCCTTTATATATGTGCTGACTATGGCACTGAAAATTACCAAAACCCTTTTACTTTTTACAACAAGCTAAGGTTACATCTTCATGTGATACCATTAAAATATTACAGAAATAATTTTTCATCTAGTCCTTTTTTCAAGGTAAATCATCAATTAAAATGTCCTTACATTATACTAAATACACACAAAAATCACCAAATTGTCACCCACAAAATCGCACAAAAACAACAAAAGTTTTCTAAAGGTAGAGCTACCTGGATTTGTTTGCGTCACCAGCTCTCTACTTGGACACCTACGTGATCGCCCCTCTCGACTGCCCGTACGAATACAATCTCCAGGTGACCTCTCACCATTCGGTACAAACCGCTTTTAACCACATTCCTTCACACAAATGTACGGTACTACCATGTTCCCGTACACCTGCTACTGGTCCATCCATCAACTCGATAGGTACCTAGAGTACAAACACCACCTCCAATCACAAGTACTAAAATTGTACTTACTTCATGTTTAATTGCATTTATTTACTGCATTCTTATTTGTTTCAGACTTGCCAAAATATCTGTGCACCTACTTGTGGTAATTAAAATTTTATAATATCTAAACTTCACTATATTACTTTTGTAAGTAGCTTGGTTGGCGATCGAAGGTAAAAGAGAAGAGAAGAAAGCGTTCACCACCTCCTTCTGGTTTATATGTGCTTCAAAAACCACCTCCTTGCATCTATTTTCAATACCTCTATAACACTTTTCTTGGTAACACACCACAAACAACAAAACGGTCGCTCAACTCCTGGTACAATTTGTTACCCGACGTCGAAATCGTAGAATTATAACCCCAAACGAGTGCTTTACGCAGAAAACCTAATTAAAAATCTTCAACCGGCGCTGTTTTTCACGAAAACCGGGTAACTGTCATTTTACTTTAGCCTCCAACTTGTATTCCAAATCCCCCATCCTATGTTTTCTCAAGATGTTGTTCCTTCGCTATACACAAGCTCTGTTTTCCCTAACCGTTCGACATCATCGTCCATTCTACTTTTGTTTACCTAATCTAACAGCCGTACTCTGTTTGTAAAACTTTCCCAGATTTCTTAATCCCTTTCTACTCGATATCTTTCGAAAACACAAACGTGTCTTTGTTTCCTTTATTAGCCTCTAACTTTCTTGTCTAGCATGCATTTCAAAGTCAATGGTCACTAAACACCTGTTATTCTCCTTCCTTTACTACATCATGTAAACTATAGTCTTTCTCTAGATATCGATCTGTTTACGTACGTGCAATATAGACCTGTGTTTGTCCCTTAATTATCTATTTTCAGTAATTTTAATACTTGTTGACGAGCTTTTATGCCCGTTATCTGTTGACAACGTTACCCTTCCTAGAATTTATAGCACGTGCACAAGCTCGAATAAACAACTGCCTCTTGGAATATGCTATAATACTGAACCCTATTCTGCCATACTTCGACCAATGATATTGCTTTGCCTCGTTATAACGTTCCACCTCCTATCTACCTTCTCTTTTCCACGCATATTTACCGTTTCATTCCGATTCCCACTCAAGCTACAGTAAATCGATATTGTTGTTGGCCTTGTGAAGACCAACAATAATATCGATATTGTTGTTGGCCTTGTGAAGGGCAACAACGATATCGATTTTCTGTAACTTGAGTGGGATTCGAAATGAGACGGTAAATATGCGTGGAAAGGAGAAGGTAGCTAGGAGGTGGAACATTATAACGAAGCAAAGCAATATCATTGGTAGAAGTATGGCAGTTTTTGAGAAACTCGCGTACGTTGAGGGTATCGAACGAATTTCTAGGTAACAGCTCGATGAACGGGGAAGTTGCCAGCCGTTGGAGTTCGTTGCGATAACATTTTTGAGAATCGATGTAGAAAATAAGCTTTTCAGTGGAAATAGGTTTCATTGGGGGGTATTGAAAGGCATATAAATACTCTAGAGAAAGATATTAAAACTCTCTTATAAAGCTCTTGGCTCTAATAGCTCTTATATCGAATATTTGATATCGGGCTTAGATCTCTAACGTAATTGTTTGTACGGGATCTTAAGTTGTATTAATTATTGTTTATTCGGAACAACATCCTAATTCAAAGTATGCAAAGCAGCTTGTAACGGATCATAAAAGTATTAAAAGTGATTTGCACGAGTGATTGATAAAATTACAAAAGGTGCTGAGCTAGCCAGGGTGTGCAGAACTACGGAGGCGTTCAAAAGGTAGTGTAAGAAAACTAATTTTTTTAATTTTTTTTAATAATTTTTTTGGAAAATTTTATGTTGGCCCAAAGCTGGGGCGAGATTTGAAAGTTTAATCCCCGTACCACAGCAATATATATATATATATATATTTTAGGTAGTTTTTTTACACAAGGTAAGTTGATAAATACTAACGTATATATATATATATATATATATATATATATATTAATAGAGAAGAATAATCCACATTTGGAATGCAAATGAATGCTTAATATATATTAATAGTTATTAAGATGAAATGAAAACCCAACTTTGTATTTAAAGTGGTTTTCAATTACTAGTTCGATTTGAAATGGTAATTCAACTTTAAATACAAAGTTGGGTTTTCATTTCATCTTAATAACTATTAATATATATTGTAATGTCAGTAGGAGCTTCAAGGGTTCTAAGGGTTGTTTTGAGTAGAAGGTAGTGTATGCCAAATAAAATAATCCATATATTAGATCCCGTAATTTAAAAGTGTATGTGCCAAGATGTAAATTAAAATGACTTGATGACGTGATAAGATACACAGTGCTCAAGGTTTATACTGAGTTATAATTTAATAGGCCATTGAACGTACATTTGCCAACCGAAAACCGGATGCGTCTATGGTTGTCCACTATTAACCACGCAGATCCAGGTTCATATGTGAATTATTTTGGCTTTTATTTTATTAGAATCAACTTTTGGACAAACATGTAATCTCAAAATTATAAGTAATGACAGTGTCAAATATGATTGAAGGGTTGTGAAACATTTAGGACCAATGATAGAATATTATGTATAAAATAGGAAAGTGCTAAAGACAAAACTTGAGGTATTTGTGACACAAACTTAATGATAAAATGTTATTGGATGGTTTTATTTTATATAATATGTAATAGAGTAGGCAGAAAATGTTGTAATTATCACCTAGGATAGTAAACAACGAGAGTTGATTTCGAATTATTTTTGTGTAAAGACGTATTTATGAAACTGCGCTAAATTGTTAAATATTTTTGGAAGAGTAAATAAATGTGTTTGAATTGAAAGAGTTTGATTTATATAAGAAGAGTAAAGAGAAGCATTAGTGTATAAAGAATTAATAGCGGCGACGAATAAAAGTAAATATTGGAATTAGTGCGACAGCGAACCGGCGGAAAATAAGATTGAGATTGAACAGGAACGAGATAAAGGCAGAAGGCATCGAGTGAGCAATATAAAAGTGAAGAATTGAATAGGATTGATTTGGATATGGATTTATATGTAGAGGAGCATTGAGTGTTAAATAGGAACGAGAATAGATTTGGATTGAGTGGTAAACAGGAACGAGAATAGATTTGGATTGAGTGGTAAACAGGAACGAGGATAGATTTGGAAAGAGCGGATTAAAAGCGGAAGTGTACGAGTCAACGAAGAAATTACTACGGAAGAATTAGCGCAGGGGAAGTAAATAAAAAGGGTATTCTAAATTCTAAAATTCGGGTCATTTATTTCAGATTTGGGCGCAACAAAATTAAAGAAAAATACCTGGAGACTAGACGGCAGTTCAAAGTGATAGTGAAACACTGTGAAAGCGCATACGGCGAAAAGGATTTTGAGCCAGCATTAAGAGAGGCCAGTAACGACGTATAATCCAGGTGAGTTCTGTGTATTATAGCGTCAAAGTCATAAATTTTGTGGTATTAATTAATTTGGCACAAGGCAACGTTGATCATATAAAATTTGGCATATACGAAAGTAAATTCTAAAAAAGGGTACTAAAACAAAAGACAGTGCAGTTTGGTTGGGCATTGCACATCTACTTACCACCGAACCCACGGTAAGTAGGTGGATACCCTGGAAAGAAAGAGTTCATATAGTCGAGGCATATTAAAAACAATTTTTTTGATTTAAAAACCAACCAAACGTTGCATAAGTGCGTGGCGTGAAATAGATATTTGCACATCGTATAAAATCATTAAATTAATAAGAAAGGCACGAATAAAAAGTAAAAAAGGGGGCAGAGAGTTTGCAGAGGCTTTGTATTTAAAGTGGTTTTCAATTACTAGTTCGATTTGAAATGGTAATTCAACTTTAAATACAAAGTTGGGTTTTCATTTCATCTTAATAACTATTAATATATATATATATATATATATATATATATATATATATATATATATATATACAAAGACAAGTTATTTGCAGTCCGCAATAAGAAAATAGTATATAAAGTAAGATGTATCTGTAAACAAACTCTTATGAAAATAATAAGAGCCATTGACAAATACAAATCGGGCTGGTAGTTATATAGCCATTAACAAAACATTAGCTTTATTAATTCATAGGGGAGGAAACATCCACTGACCAATGGTTTCGGCTTGTTAGCCTCATCAGAGTGGACTGTTCCCAAGAACCCTATGAAGTAATCGAAGCTATTATAATGATATAATTTCGAAACAATCACTGTACTATGGCAAAAGTAAATAAAACCGCCATCAGGTGATAAAACACCAACACTACTAAAGTGTGGAAGTACAGAATTGAACCGAAACTACATAATAAATTTTGAAAATGACTATAAAAGTACGTTGGGCCTTTGAGATTTGCGGAATGTTACAGCAAAATTTATTTGCTAACGTAACAAACCTTCTCGTGGCGACACCCGGGTTCATGCCCCAAAGGCAATTCAAATAAACAAACCTGGTATAATTTTGATTTGATATATAATAGTGTTTAGTTAGTAAAAAATTTCAAAAAGTTGGTAGTACTATCAAAATTATAAATTTAACAACCACATAGGATAGTTTAATTTTTGTAAAATACATAAATTACTTTAAACTACAAAAATGGTAAACAACATATTTATTTCGCTAAAGTTTCATAGTAGAATGATGTGATTTTAAGAAAGCTTTATAAGTAGTAAGTACAGAACACCGAATTCATTAATATGCATCTCAAAAATAAGAGAGCTATTTACAGAATCTTAGTTAAATAAATTAAATTCAATGGTAAAAAGTTGCTATGCAAAGTAAACCCCAGACACTTGAATGTTCATATGTGAAAACCCAGACACTGAATAGGGGAAATTCACGGATATCAGATAGCTGATATAATTTACTCGTTTTATACAAAATGCTACAAAGTATTCATTTTATATTGCTGAAGAGATGAGAACACCGAACGTTAATCTAAGTAAATCACGTGATACCACAAGAACTTTCGCGGAATTTATTTCATAAACCTAGTAGAAAGGCTTTACCATTTCAAGAACATAAAAATGAAGGGGAATGTAAACGGCAATGGTTACATCCAACGGAGAAACAATTATTCAATTATTCACAAGCCAAGTATAGGAGCAGGTCAAAATGTAATCATTCAAGCGCGTAATGCGGCAGTAACCCACGCAGCAGGGGGTTGATATGATGTTAAATTCAAAGTAATGTTGAACGAATTCAGATTTTGAATAAAGATTAATCATGCGTAGGATTTTGCTAACTTGTGTTTGCCGTAATAAAAAAGCTACCTGCGAGGATATCTCAAACAAATGGATTATGTTGAGTTAAGGGACTTATATTAGCTAAAATTGAAATACTGAAGAAATTGAAATAAAACTGTGAGTAATATGTGAGCGTTTATGTTTTGATTTTGTAATTTTGTTTTTACGAACTGAAAATGTCAATGGTTTTTATTTCTGCAATAGCAGCTTGATCAAGATGAAGAAAATTGTTTTTTTAAGTTACCTAACGGTGCAATTGGGGACATGGATTTTAAAAAAATTTTATTAGTCGGATATAATGTTAGTTAAAGATAAAAATTTATTATTTTGGAATGCACAGTGACAGCTGGCGTTTAAACCGTTTTCTATGTCGGTTATTAAAGACATTTCTAGAAATTGGAATCTATAAACGTCATTTAACTTAAAAAGGAAAACAAAAAAGTTTGGAGCGTTGATTGGATTATTGATGCATTAGATTTAAGCTTTTTGAGGGTAATTTTTTTAGCAGCTCCTGGCCAGAAGTAAGGTTAGTAATCTAGGTTTTTCTTTTAGGGAAGTAAATATGTATGTTTATTGAAATTGTTTAATGTTAATAGAACCTAAGTTTAGTTTCAATTTTATTTAAGTTTATTTAAAAACTAGGAATCCGACACATTTGTGTAGACTATTCAGCTACCCCAGTGATGGAATCTTATTTGAAAGAGGTATTTTATTGTCAACTTTATTTAATTGAAATAAGTGTTTTAATGTATTGGAGAGAAAGTAGAGTATAATGTGATAAAATTTAGGAAACCAAAGTAAGGAGGACCTATACGGAACTACCTTCTTCTGTATAGGGATCAATATCAAAAAGATTGCTGTGACAGATGGTTTGGAGCCCTTAATTATGACAAGAGAGAAATCCTTTAAGGGACAGTGATTAGTTATACGCAGTATTTTATATTTCAGCCATTTTATTTATTATTTTTATTTCTTTATTATTTTTATTTTGAATTCTTCTATACTCTTCTATAATTTCTCCATAGGAACCCACTACCGCACCACTGCATTTAGCCGATCGACCTTTATATTGTTAGGGGCCTTTGCCCTGTCCCTTCCGTGCATTTTATCCATAACAGGTTTCAAAAGCACTATCAAATTAAACAAAATCAGAGCTTTTGAATTTTTTATGGCGAATTCCCATTCATGTTTAAAATTTTTATGGGCGCTTGTGGGCGCTTATAATGCTAAGAAACACAGCGTAACCTAATTCAATGGATATTATTTGTTTTACTGATTTTAAATTAATGAAGATTTTCTGATTTAGCTTGTTATTAATTACTTACGTTTGATTTATACCCGATACACCGCGCGTTTAAGGAGAGACTGATTCTTTCAGTAGTGCGGGAGTTCGTCGGACATAATAGATCTTTGATTAATGATTTTTGCTTTTGTTTTTGCTAAAAAAAATTTTAATTTTTTTTTAATTTTTATTTTTCTTTTATTTAATAGCTTTTAATCGTACTTATATATCGTGCCAAGTCGAATCCTAGTTTCCAATTCTCCCTCCGACCCCACCACATCCTAGCCACCGATTTACGCGCGGTTATCACCGTCCAATCTCGCGACCCTTCCCTCAAATTCCTTAAAGGCTGTCCAGAACGCCTTCTCGTTAGCCACTTCCCCGACTTTCTTTAGGCTCTTTGGCCATGCTAGCTTTACTACAGCTAACTTCCCATCAGCCAACCCTCGATATGACACCTCGAGCGGGCAGTCGAAGAGCACGTCCTCTGCGCTTTTTGCGCTCTCACCGCATTCGCAGGGCCGTTGTCGGTTAAACCGAATCTTTGCAAATACGCCTCAAGGCGGCATGTCCTGTTATTAGCTGCACGTACACCAGTCCGGGTTCAAAGACCGACACGGTCCGCTTGAAAAATGTTAGGCAAGCATTTTTCACAAAAATAAGCCCTCGTTCGTATGAGTGGTAAAATGAAGGTCCCGTGTGTGAGTGTTGTCACGCACGTTAAAGATCCCTATTTTGCTTGTAACAGCAAGGGTTCGGCAAAATTTAAAATTTCCAGGTAAAAGAAAATTCACTCCTTGGTCAATGTAGTACCTTCGGGTGGAGTTTTTGAAAAAAAAATCAAATGTAGTGTATGTACACCAGAAGCCGTGGCAGACATAGCGGCACGAATTGTAAGAACCCCAAGAAGTCAATGCGACGGTTGTCACAGCAATGTGAAATTTCTCCCAAGTTATGTATGTCAGCGCCTCCTTCATGGCTTAGGAATGAAACCTATCCGCGTAAACGTTGTACGGGAAATAAAACCAGTGGATAAAAAAAGTGCACATATTACTGTAATTGCTTGCAGGGGGAAATATTGATCCATTTCTCGGATTCATGTATGTTAATTCTCAAAACACACAACATTGGGCCACAGAGAATCCACACGAGTTTTGGCAAAAGCCATTACACGATTTAAGAGTTGATGTACTGTGTGCTTTCTTTTTGGCAACTGAATATTCTGTCCAATATTCTTTAATGAAACTGTTAATACTAACGTTTATTTTAGGTCTATAATAAATTTTCTGCCCAGTTAATCCTACGTGAAAAAGTTGGGCCTATTTCCAGCAAGATGAGGCAACTTGCCATACGTCAACGACATCTGTCGTTGACTCGTGTACATGCCGATTCTGAACACAGAAGAACCATTGCAATGGTATGTGGCCACCTGGCTTTACCGACATCACCATGTGACTATTTTCTGTAAAGATTTTTAAGCCATAATTTACCGAAATAGTCTCATACACTTGCGAGTTAAAAATAACATAAAAAAATAGATTTATAACATACCTCAAAGTAATGCGAAAACTGCTTTCCATGACATGCTTGACCCGCACTTAGCTTGAACGTTGGCGGAGAACATATCAAATACAGGTTTTAAAGCGATTTCTAAAACGCTCTGTTAATTAAACTAAAATAATGTGATGTACGTAGGAAATTTAACGAAAACATAGTAAGTAACTAAAGATATAGACACACTGACTTCGTTTTTTGATATTCTTTTCGGAAATATGACATTGAATTATGGGGCCTGTTTTATGTGCGCCACTCTGTATCTACGCCATTGAAAGTAATCTTGGCAAGAGTTACATAATCATTTATTTATTGTTTACCTGTGTAAATACTATAGAAAACTCTTGGAGAAGGCGCTTTGCTTTTGGACATTTACTTTTAAAGACAACCAATGGAGTATTAATGTATTAACCAAAAGCTTTTTACAAAAAGAAGAACCATTTGCGACTAGTTTTGCTGTGACGCGTATAGAAAAGTGCCATTCCTTCTCTTCAAATTGCCAATTATGCCAAATCAAGAAGCTGGACCGAAACCCAATGTATCTATTTCAAATACACCAGAAACAAAAAAAGACACGAAAGTCTCATTCTTTAGCTGCAGTAATGTACTTTATTTTTCAACATAATCTCGTTTGTGTTTAATTTATTGCTCCTAAATATGCATCCATTTTTGGTACAGGTTTACGAGAAGTTTTGGGGTGATACTTCGAATCCAAATGGCCACCGCGGTCTTGAATTCGCCGTTAGCATTGAGTTTTATACGCTTGACCCTCTATTCAACATTGCACAGTGGTGTAAGTTTCAAGGTGCTAGGTCCGGAGAATCTGGCTGATAGACATTGAACTTGTGAGCACTATTAGTATTGCCCAGACTTGTGAGATCGCGCATTGTCAATTTGTCATGGGTAACAATGTAGGACGTCGTTTCTTCCGAATTTCTCAAATACCATTCGGTAATGTTCATATTGTCCCAATAAATCGTTCTGAGTCACGATTACTCTTTTCTGCAGACATTCAGTCACGAAAATACCATCATCATCATCATTGGGTCTTCAGTCCTGAAACTGGTTAGACGCGTACCATCATTGTTGCCTATTCTGAACTAACCTACAGATTTCCCCGAAATTTGCACAGTCTGCATCTATCACTATCTGATCTAGGTCTACATCCACCTCTTTTTCCTATCTCTGCTTGTCATATATCTCATACTATTCCCCAAAAATGCCTTAGAACGTATTCTGCCCTTCTATTTCTCATATTTTTTTCCCAGAGATATCCTTGTTCCCTTACTGTTTCTATAACCTATTTGTTATTACCTTTGTCTGTCCATCCTCATACATCTGAAGCACGGCATTGCAAAGGCTGCTACTGTTCTTCTGTCTGCTTTTCAGACTGTTCGTATTTCGTAGGCATACTGTCTGTGCTGTGCTCCACACATACGCTTTCAACAACTTTTTGTTCTATGTTTGTTGTGTTTCATCATAGGACGCCGTTCTTTCTTGTTAGATGCAGTTCGGTCCCCTTCTATTGTTTTACAATTATATACCCTATTTCTCCGACCTTCAGTGGTTGTGAAAGGAGGTAAGCAGTCTGTGGCTGCCAAGTTCACCCAACACTTAACCATTTACCGATTTAATATATTTTCCAATATATCTTTTCGCACAGTCAACATTAGTTGCAGATATTTCACAACAAACAACTAGTTGTTTATACTAATCATCAAATTTATCTGCGCTTATTTTTTCGTCAATAGGTTTCCCGTCTCAAAACTGGTTGGACATGTACCTGCACTTATATATTTTCTAAACTAACCTACATAGTTCCCTGAAATTCTCACACAGCAATACAGCTCGGTTCTCGTTATATTGTTTTCTAATATTATACCCTATTTCACTGAGATTTATACCATAAACGTTCCAAAAATAATAAAGAAAACTTTGACAGTCGATGGAATATATTTGATTTTCCTTGGCTTTGGTAAACTTAGACATTCCATACTCTGTTCTTTTTGTTTAGAATTGTGCTGATGGATACAGCTTTTCTCGCCAGGAAGAAAAACAAAAACAAAATTACTTTCGCATTCGATGACGTTGCAAAAGTTCTATAAGCATAGCTGTACTGAGAAAAAGTTTTTCGGTCACCCGACTGTTAAATAATGAAATCGATCAATTATTTTGATGTCTTGCAAACGTTCATTGGGCCATACGACTACGACCTTGAATAGATCCTTAACGCGAGAGCGGTAGCTGAAAACAACCTTCTACTACGATGCTTGTACCACAAACCACATACAAATAGATGTGTATTTTGATAGTTGAGCCTTGAAATAGTATTTGCTGGTTGTGATTTGAGCTAAAGCTTTTTCCCACAACCTTGCATGTGATTTTCCAATGCTCCACCCGAAGGTACTACATTGACCTGGAGGCGAGTTTTTTTTACCTGAAAATTTTTGAATTTTGCGGAATCCTTGCTGTTCGAAGCAAGGTAGGGATCTTTCACGTGCGTGACAACACTCACACACGGAACTTCCATTTTACCTCTCATCCGAACGAAGGTGTATTTTTATGAAAAATGCTCGCCTAACATTTCTCAAGCGGGCTGTGACGGGATTCGAACCCGTGACCTTGGGTGTAATAGTCACACGCATACCAACTACGCCACGGAGCCGCCTCCCTTTCACACAGCACTGAAGATGGGCGAAATAAGGTATACAACTGTAAAACAATAGAAGGTGACCGAACTGCATCAAAAAAGAAAGAACAGCAGCTATGTTCAAAAACAACGAACATAGAAACAAGAAGAAAATTATTCAAGGCATATGTGTGACGCACAGAACAGTACGTCTATGAAATAGGGGCAGTAGCAAAAGCAGACAGAAGGAGATAGAAGTTTTCTAGAATGTTGTGCTTCAGATGTATGAGGATGGTAGCATGGACAGACAAAGTTAATAACAAATGGGTTATAGAAACAGTAGAGGAATAAAGATATCTGTGGGAAACAAAAAAATTAGGAGAAATAGAAGGACAGGATACGTTAAGGCATTTCTGGGGAATAGCACCGTATATATTACAAGCAGAGATAGGAAAAGAAGGTAGAGGTAGGCCGAGATCAGACTTTCGAGTGCAGATAGTGATAGATACAGACTGTGCAAATTTCAGGGAATTGTGAAGGTTAGTTCAGAATAGGAAACAATAAGAGTTCGCGTCTAACCAGTTCCAGGACTGAAGACCTCTTGATGATGATGCATATAAAACTATGATTAAAGTGAATGTTTAGATGTGATTCAAAAAAAGATATTGATTCCCATATCTTAGATAAAAAAATTATGTCAGTAACTATCTTAAGTGGATTAGTTTTTTTCCTTTAACTGGCAGATCCTAGGGACTTCTACACTTTGTGCTAAAAGGAGATCTACCCTTACAAGTTTTACATATCTATCATTATGGGCTACTCGAGAAACAACAGCTTCAATAAAAATATATGCTTTTAGTATTTGACTTTACAAAATTTTTTTAGATAATTAATTGGCTAAAAATTGCAGTTGCAGGTAGTAGATGTTTAGACTAATACATCCGGTAGCTTGATTTCTTTATAATTCCTTGCAGCAGTATTACACTAAAGAAAATTCTCATTTCATCATTGTTTGTGTCCTTACAACCATTTCTGACAAATCAGTTAGTCTCTATGTCTACAATAGTTACTAATTCATCATTAATTATTTTATTTATATATTTTATGACATCTGACGAGTAATTTTGGGCGAAGTCCAAAGGTGTCCCAATGAAAAGAAATCTTTGAGGTGTGAGAGGCAACGCTGTAGTCACGTCTATTTCTCAGCAAACTCTACTGTTAGAGAAACTAATATTGCTTGAATAACTCTCTTGATCGGTTGTTGCTTCACTACCATTGTCAAGCTCTGAAGTGTCACTTTCTGACTCACTAAATTCCATACCAAACTTTTCATCATTTCTCATAACGTATAAAAAAATGCAGAAAACGAACTAGAATGTAATATCTTTTACACAACGTTAGCACGTGGCAACTAGAACCTCTTCACACTAGACAGCTGCTGGTTTACAAATAAGAATACAAGTGTGGAACAAACAAAAATAGCATTGTCGTGATCTCTTGTTGCTACATTTGTAATTAACAAGACGCAACGAATTTATTCGTGCATAAATTTATATAGGGGACATTTTCATGATACACGAAAATTCTCGGGCTCTTACGTTTATGCAAAAACTATACTCCCAACTTATCTCCGGCTTTTAAGTTAAATGCTTCCTAGTTGAAACACACTACAAGGAATCAATTAAGATGTTTATTTTATATGCTGTTATTTGACCTGCGAATTTTTGGGTTCCGTACCTTATAAGGTATAACGGTATAACTGTCACAGAGGTTTTTCTCGAAAACTATGTAACGTACAATGCTAGGTTTTTATGACGCGCACATATATCGACAGTCAGAAAATAGAAAAAAAAATTGTTAGATTAAAATGGCGGGGATTAATTCGGTCAAAAGAAAAAAAAATTTAATAAATATATTGTGTCGGGCATCATTTGAAAGAGGATTCTAAAAGGCTTCTAAAAATATTTTTTTTACAATTTTCGGTCTAGTAGTCATTGGGTTTTACATCTTGAAACTGGTCGGACTTGTACCTCAGCTTATTTATGTTCTGAGATAGCCTGCACCGTTCCCTGCAATTCTCACAACAGGTTATATACAGTTCATTTACATTATCAATGCTCCACCTGTAGGTACTACATTGGCCAGGAGGCGAGTTTTTTGTTGCCTGGAAATTTAGAATTTTGCCGAACCCTTGCCGTTCCAGGCAAGGTAGGGATCTTTAACGTGCGTGACAACACTCACACACGGGAGCTCCATTTAACCTCTCATCCGAACGAGGGCGTAATTTTTGTGAAAAATGCTCACCTGCCATTTTTCAAGCAGTCGGCCGTGTCGTGATTTGAACCCGGGACCTTGGGATCCGTAGTCTTACGCTTACTACATTGATCCACGGCGACGTCTACAGGTTATATACAGCTCGATTCCCTTCTATTGTTTTCCAATTATTTGCCCTATTTCACCGAGATTCAGTGGTATGTGAAGGGGGGTTAAGCAGCCTGTGGCTGCTAAGGATCCCCCAACAATTAGACATTTGCCGTATTAATAGTTTTCAAGTAAATCCTTTCGCACAATTAACATTAGTTGAGAGTATTGCAAAACAAATATTTGTAGTTGTTTATAATAATAACCATGTGTAAGTACAGTTATTACTTTTGTCATTAGTTTTTTTTCCATCTTGCGACTGGTTGGAAGCGTACCTCCATTGATTTCTATCCTGAGCTAGCCTACACATTTCCCTGAAATTCTCACAGCCTACATCTTTCACTATCTGTGTGCAGTAGTCTAACCTAGGTCTACCTCTACTTCTCTTTTTTCCTTTCTCTGCTTCTAATATATCCGCACTATTCGTTCATGTCTTAGTATGTGGCCTATCATCTTATCTCTCCTATTTTTTACTGTTTTCCACATAGTTCTTTCTTTCCTACCATTTCTAGCACCTCTTTGTTCTTAACTTTGTCTGTCTATGGTATCTTCATCATACGTCTGTAGCACCACATTTCAAAGGTTTCTATCTTTTTCTTGTCTGCTTCTCCTACTATCCAGGCTTTACAGTCATACAGTGCTGTGCGCCACACATATGTTTTAAGCAATATTTTTCTTGTTTCTATGTTTGTGGTCCTTGAACACAATAACATAGTTGCTTTTTCTTGTTAAATGTAGCACGAACTTGTGCTAATCATTGTTTTATATCTTTTGTGCTTTTCCCATTTTGCGTTATTTGACTTCCTAAGTAGCAGAAATCCTTAACCTCGTGTGCGTTCTCGTTACCTATTTGTATTCTTGTTTTTGATTCATTTTCTCCTCTTTTGCATACTACAACTTTAGTTTTATTTTTGTTAATTTTCATACCATATGCCTCCATTTCATTAAGAGCAGCTTCTAACTTTTCTTTGCTAGATGCTAATACCGCTATAATCATCTGCAAATCTAAGCATATCAATCTTTTGTCCCTGCATATCCCAGGTCATCATTTTCAATGTCTGATTCTTGTTCTAATGCTGCTAATTCCCCTCCTGAATATTCCCCTCCTGAATATAAATTCCTTATATATTCCTGCCATCTAGCTACTTTCCCTACATTTTCTATAATGGCGTTTCCTCCCGCGTCCCTTATGTTTTTGCTATATGGTTTTATATCTCTAAAATTCATTCTAATTAATTTGTATGCTTCGTCTGTCTTTCCTATTTCCATCTTAGTTTGTACCTCTTTGCACTTTTCATCAATCCATTGTTTTTTAGCTTTTCTGCATTTGCGAACAATTTCCCATTTTATGGATTTGTATCTCTGTTTTTCTGTTTCGTCTGATCTATTTTTGTATTTTCGTCTTTCTTCTATTAAATTCAGGATATCTTTTGTTGTCCATTGTTTCTTATTTTCTTTTTGTGCATACCCCAGAATATCCCTGGCCGCAATGTCTAAGCCAGATTTAATGTATTCCGTTTTGTTTCTATTTCCCAAGTATCAGAAACTCTCCTGATCTCTTTCAGCAATTTATTTGACTTTTTTTCAAATCTTTCGTGGATATCTTTATCTTTTTGCTTCTCAAAGTCAAAATGCCTTTTTACGTTCCTCTTTTTCAGATTTTTAAATTTAAGTGCGGCCTTCATAATTACGATGTTGTGGTCAGTGTATAGGTCTGCTTCCGGGCAGCTTCTACTGTCTTTTACTTGATTTCTAAACCGTTGTCTAACAATAATGTAATCCATTTGATATTTTTCTGCATCTCCTGGCATCTTCCACGTGTATCGTTTTCTAGCATGATGTTGAAACAATGTATTTTTGATGGTTAAGTTGTTCTTGTCGCAAAATTCTACCAGCCTATTTCCCCTGTCATTTCTCGTGCCTAAACCAAATAAACCTACTATCGCTCTTTCCATGCCCTCACCTACCACTGCATTAAAATCCCCCGTAATTATTACATTTTCATGTCCTTTTACGTATCTTAGGAAGTCTTCGATATCTTTGTAGATCGCCTTTCTACCTCTTTCTCACTGTATTTACTGGTTTAGATTCAAATCTAACCATGAGTACTCTTTCGTTCTTTTGTAAGTAGTTTTCTACACGTCGTCCTATCTTTTTTCGCATACCTATCCCCACACCCGAATTTCCTTCCTCTGATCATGTATGAATTACCCTGAAGTCTCTACTGAAAAAATCCCCCGCCTCTGGCCAGCGGACTTCGCTAATTCCTACAATTTCTAGTGCTCACCTATCCATTTCGAGTTTCAGGTCCTCTAGCTTACCTACTTGTTTCATACTTCTGACATTCCACGCTCCGGCTCGCAGAACGTTCACGGATCTTTTTCTATTCTTTCGGATCACATCGCTGGAAGTAGTTCCCTCCCGGAGATCCGAATGGGGAACTATTTTACCTCCGGAATTTTTTACCCCAGAGGATGCCATCATGTTTAACAATTTCTGTACGCAGTGTACTTGGGAGGTAATGTGGTGGTTTCCCGTTGCCTTTCACATCGCAGTAGTGTATCTCAGAATGTCATACCGACCTCTATGGTCTCTGCCACTCTAAGTACCGAAAAAGCTGCTGTCCTCTTTCGGAGACCTGTCTTAGTTTGGTTCCCCACTAAAGACCTCACTAATTTGGTTAAACGTATAGTTCGGCTCTTTAGTTCATTGAAACGCGCAAGTCATTCTACCTGTTCTAGTATTTTAGAACGTCGTCAAGGTGCAGGTCCGTTCAGAATGGATTTAAATATACATAAAAAATAAAATAGCTTAATTTGGTTTATTGATTGCTCACTGTAGTATTGGTACAGAACCCTAATTGTGCGAGGTCGGCTCGTTCTTGGCTCACTTTTTAAATATGCAATTAATTTGTTTGAATTTAAATTGTGTGTATTTTTGTAAAAATAAATTAAGCCGTTGCTGAAAATCTGTTCTAAAAACAATTTGCAAAACACGAGTATTTTTAAGAAAATGATCTGTAATGTGCATATTTTTTACATGTTCAAGTGCATATTATCTTTGCACTGGTAATAACAAACAAAAATTTAAAATAATTTATTTTTGTTTGATGTACATTTGTATGCTAAATATAAATTATTAAATAAAATTGTTTCAAACTACTGTATTAAATATTTAGTCTATTTATTTTGTCCAATACCTATATAATACATAAATCATTTCTCTTGAAGATTTCTCAACTTCAATTGATTTTTTTATTAGAAAGTAAGGGTCACAATGGTCTTTGTATAGGAATAGGATTATTACAGTTACTGGTGGGAAATTCTATATCATTGTTCTTAGTTATTTAGTACAATTACCTTAGATAATTAAAGGAATAGAAAAATATCACTAAGCCTTCAACTGCTAATAAATTATTGAGGGGAGTGTTATTTCTTTAATTCCTTAAATTAAAATACAAAAAGGTAGGAATTAAAATTTTTCCGCTCTTATTGGACAGTTTCCCCACAACCACTGGATGGCGCTAAATTTAATTAAAATTCCTTTCAAGAACATTCACATCTACTTGTAGGTGGTTTATGGCTTGTACCGACTCCAGAACTACGACTTCTTGTACACCATCTGTTTGCCGTAGTTCGTCTACTATTTCCTGCCTGTAAACAAGCTTTTAGCTCTATAAATATTGGACGGATGACTTCTTTTGCGTTATGAAGTTTGATGACAGTCAGCTCTTTTAAATGCATTGGCAAAGCGGGCGTATAAAATGTCATGAAAATGAGTTCTATTCAATTAATCAAGCAAAACTTGGACTATGCGAAAAAGAAGAGTGCAGCTAAATGCTGCTACCGCACAAAGCTCCGACCACTGCTTTGTTCATGAGCATCGTATTATATTAAAAGTAATCTGTAAATCGAATAATTACTTCAAAATTTTTCCAAAAGAATAACGTACGTTGGTAATTAGTTTAGTGAGTACTGATAACCAGTTCACATTGTTATCGGAAAGCTCCTCAACGTTAATGATTGTCAATTATTAAATAATCTTTCTAAAGGTTTATTCTTTGGCATATTGATAAACCTAAGAAGGATACAATTATTTGAAGTTTAATTTTTAGTAACTTTTCTTCATTCATGGTGTCTCATATAATGAAAAAGATCTTTAAAACGTAAGTTTACATACGAAATAAGGGCTGGCCTTTTAATTAAAGCAGTCTTCCGACTTTCTAATATAATTAGGAAAGGGTTGGGGATGTGGTTTCCTTGAAATGCGTTCAGCTGAAGATTTAATTTAATTTCTCGTTTAAAATAGAATTTAGAGAAATTAATCGCGAATTAAAGTATGTATACGTTTTGATAATTTTAGTCTAAGAAATCAATATCGACTTTTGCATTTACAAAAAAATATGATCGGTTTTGTATACAAAAATTACATTATAAGTACAGCAGTATGAACATAACAACTTCAAATTAATTTCTATTTTACATTTAAACAAAATCAAATCGCTTTATAAATCTCAAAATATTCAAATAAATGCGACAAGGCATCTCTAGTATAATAAATCGTATAAGCGTTAACATTTAACAGACCGTACCCGACAGTTTTTGGAACTCCAATAAAGAATAATACAGTGTGATATATGATATTTGAACCTTGACGCACTGAAGTACCACTCAGATATAGACTTCTAGTTCGTAAAATGATTGATGAAGGAGATGGTGAGGACAGTTATTTGTTAAAGATATGTAAAATGATATTTCAGAGAAAATGAAGTTTTAAGATTTCAAATTGGGTGTGGGTGATTTTGTAAAGTAAATTTGAAAAGTATGTTCCAATGAAGTGAACTGCTGTTGCTTGTATATCATAAAATTTTGTTTCAATATTTAAAAAAAACTTCATTGCCATGTGAATATGTATGTAAAGCTAAGATTTGAAGTCACTTAGTACGTTTTCATTAGATTTAATTTAGGTATAATTAAACTTTCACTTTCATTTGAATATGTACGTAAAGCCTAAAAAATTATAGTCAATTAGCATGTTTTTATTAGATTTAAGTTAGTTAAAAGATGTAGAAATTTTATTTACTTTTCAGTATATAGTTGTAAGTCTATTATATCATTGAAATTCACTTCTTGCAACTTTGTAGACATCCAACTCATTATTTAGCACATGTTGTTAAGATTAAAATATTGAAACATCGATCAAAATTTATAAATTTTTGGCTAATGACATTTGTGTATTAGTTTACTCCAAATTAGAATTTGACAAGAGCAATAAGATCTGATAATAAAAAGATGGATCATAGAACGTTAGTTAGGGGAGAATTGTAAAGAGTAGGCTGGTTTAATGTTTTGAGAGGGATCTCCAAGGAGATAAAATAAATAAGAAGCAAACTGATTTTAAAAAAGCAAAGACTGTAAAAAAAGAGCTTTACAAAATATAGAACTAAAAGTATAGTCTTTTTTGTAACATTTTACGCATTGTATACTTTTTATTATTATTGTAATCTTCAACATAAAATTCAACGTATGTTAAAAATGTATCTGTGATATTCAAAGTATAAAGGAACTGTTGATATTAAAAAGTGATAAATGCAAGAGTCCTTGTCATTGTCTTATTATTGACCATTTTATTTCTGGGAGTTTTTGTGAAGACAGACGAGTTTCGAAGTGGTGCTATCAGAAACGCCGGGATTACTGAACTTTCGGCGTCGAGCACGGTGTTGATTTCACGGAGCTAAGATTCCTGATAAGACCAACGGCGATAAGTATAAGTGTATCTAAAGATTTTTTGGCGTACCCTAAACCCTAAAATAAAAAGCGTAAATTCTGTAATTCAAAATTTTAATACGTACTTATCTTCAGGTATTAAGAACCCGCACTTGTTTCGAGTCTTAGCTGTAAGCAGTGGAGCTTCATTATTCAGCAGCAAGACGTTTCATTGGAATTCAGGTATTAGTTTATCAATGTCATATTTTAAACACTTAACCCGTTATACTCGATTGAAATCTTAATTTATTAACTAATATATACTGTTTTACTGTGCGTATTTTTCAAGTAATTGTTTACATTGTCACATTTAGAAATTGCTTATGTAGAATTAAGTAGAAGTCATTTGACTGGCAGTGTCACGTACATCTATATCCAGTTCAGAACCCACGCTGTATGCAGATATAGATTTATTCACAAAATTAACCTGAGATAAGAGTTTCATTAGTCGAGGCGCAGATTTAAAGACCCAATAAAGAAGTTAGTAAATTATTAATTAAAGAAAGGAAATTATTGGGGAATTTGGTGCATTGCTAATTTGCTCATATATTATAACAGATATATTTATGTAATTGGTTCATCTTGAAGATGTTTTATCGCAACATTACAATGTAAACTTTATATTTTACGATAGGCTACGCACTTTCTAACATAAAGGAATAATTCTTTGCATATAAAAAATTGTTGTCAGACCACCAGGCTTGTGTTTGACGGATGAAACTTATCTACCTCTTTTTTAGATACCAATGAAGCGTTGCTACGCTTCTTGTGCTTTAGTCGACGAGTTTTTGTACACCAACATAGACTATAAAACTCTATATTCTGTGCGGTTTTCTTTAATTAACTACTTTGGCTAATTTGATTTGTTTGGCTTTTAACACGTACATTCTTTTTTCTAATCTATCGAATACACAGGGTGATTAACTTAAACTTTAATGGATTTATAATGAAAATGAGTTGCATTTTTATAGAAAATATTTGCTTTCACGGTAAAACGTATTTTATTACCCTAAATTAAGACACAGAGTTATTTATCTTTATGCACGGAAAGGACCATTTTTTTTATTACAAACGAATAGCTTTTGAATTTATCTTAAAATGATCAATTTGCGTTTGCATTTAATGCGTTTTAAGGTATGTTAAAATTAATTATTTTTCATATACAGCTTACGCTATTTGCTATGTATTTACAATACGCTTATACCACACAGGGTGATAATTTATACACGCCCAATTGGATTTTCCGCTTCTATATCAATGAATAAGAGTACGCTTGTATTATACAGGGCATAACCGTGAATTTACAGAAGTTTCTATTTTTTTCCGGATTCTATTACATCTTTTGGGCTTTATTTGTAGAATTTGGGTTTCAATGACTTCTAGTGACCTCTTATCACGTCATGTTTCCTTAAATCAAAATATTAAATTCGAAATCTGCGTTATTTTTACGCATGTATGAGTAATTTTACTATTTTTATTTCTAGCTACTTGCTATCTACAACTAACTCTATAAGTTTTATAATACACACACATACTCCCTTTTTTATTCTATGGCTTTTCTCCTTTTAACAATACATCTATTTCAGTCTTATAATTACCTAAACTTTCCTTAACTCTATCTTATTATCATCTATAATCTAATATTTCTATCCTATATTCCTAACTTTTTCATATTTACACACGGTCTCGCCAAGCTTTATTTCAAACAAAATTCTCTTTACTATCGTACATGTCATTGTATTATAACACATTCCTCTTTAAACTATCACAATCTTGGAAAAATAAGGGGTATAAAATTTTTATGATGTCCCAGCACATACTCAGCTATACTACTTACATCGAGAAAACTATGATCTAGAATTTCCCTATCTAGCCTATTTACGTTACTTTTAAATCATACATCTTTCAACTACTCTTCATTATACGGATATATTAAATTTATGTGGAATCTTCCCATTCTGATCGGAATTCACCTCTCTCAGCACAAAGGTAGTATCACACCGCTCTCTCAATTACATATGTACCCACATATGGCAGTTGTAACTTTGCACAAGTGTACAAATGTCTCTTTCCCACTCTTAAAATTTTAATTACCTCTTTGTCTCCAACTTTGTACTTCGTTCTCTTTTTCACACTCTGATTTATTTTTCGTACATACTTTTGCGCCCTTTCCTGCACCCTCCTTCAGGCTGTATTTAATCTAATTTCAAAGTCTTTATCTTGAGGCTGAACATCGCATGGTCCTTCCGGATGAATGTTTCTCATTAATGTCATAGGAGATTCCTTAGTAACCATATGAAGCGTATGATTGATGTATTTCTCCACTTTGGCCTGATTATTTTCCCAAGTGCTATGATTTTGAAACGACATCATCCTTAGAAATTTGAATATCTCTTGTATGAATCTTTCAGTTGGATTGCCTTGCGGATGCCGGATGCTGTAGCAGACGACCCCTATCTTTTGATCTTCCTAGTGAGATACGAATCTTGCATTGTTGAAGTATGTGGCATTGTCAGCTAAAATTATCTTTAATTTTCCCACTTCTTAGATACATCGTTCCAATTTTTCTATGGTACTTATAGTGCTACAACCCTTTGTAAAAAACAATCTCGTATATTTTGAAAAGAGAACAACTATGACCAAGATGTGCCTGTTTCGTTTCTTACGACGTACCAAATTGCTTTTTGCATCTCCAGAATCCTCTCATGTGCATTACACCGTACCATCATGCCTTAGATTGTGCATTGTAATGAAAATGTCTTCTGTTTTTATGTTATTATTCTCTTTTGTTACGACCTAAGGCATCAGCAACCACATTAATCAAAATCAAAATAGTAATCTTGCAACAGAATACTCTACCTATATACTCTGTTGTTTGTATATCTCGTATTGAGTAATGAACAGAAAGCCGAATGGTCTGTTTCTACAATAAAGTGCCTGCCTGTGGCGTAGCATTTTAATTTAGTCACAGCGAATACCACCGCAGCCATCTCCCTCTCACTGATAGTGTAGTTTAATTAATGTGTTTTTAGAGTCCTCGATATAAATGAAATGGGCACCACCATCCCCTCTTGAACTTGGTGTAATTCTGCTGCTAAGGCACAATCGGAGGCGTCTGTACGTAAAATAAATTCCTTGGAGAAAACCGGGTGTCTCCATATAACTTGATGATAAAATTGCTCAATTAAACTTCAGTATGCTTGTTTGTGAACCTCGTCCAATGACCATCTAACTCCTTTCTTCAATAACCGAAATAATGGAACCGCTTTTTGAGAGCAGGACGGAAGAAATCTTTTGTAAGGGTTTATTACTCCCAAAAAAGCTTTTAATGTCCTAATATTTCTAGGTCTGGGATATTCTAGAATTTACGACAGGCGATCTATGTTGATTAATATGTCTTGTATACTAAATTGATATCCCAAAAAGCTCACTTGGTGCTGAAAAATTTACATTTTTCTAGATTTAATTTTTACCCTGCTAGATTCAATTCGAATAAAATTTTCTCTAAATGCACAAAGTGCTGTGGTATATTTTTAAGGGATATTAGGATATCATCAGGTACTGTATACAGAACTCCTCGTATGGTCCTAAAATGCGCTGCATAGCCTTAATTAGGACCGTGGTGCTCGTAGAAAAACCAAACGGGACAACTTTAAATAACATCTTCGCTGCTTATATAAACATTTTGCGATCAAATTCATGAATGGATCATTTTAACAAACGCTTCCGTTTACATACAAAATTATCTATTTTCTAGAATATACTCGTGTTTAAATGATACACGCTTATCGCATGCAATTTTTTTGGAAAATTCCCATAAGCGTTCAAATTGTCGCGATTTATTACCTCGCTATCGCGTTCCACTTATTAGTGACGCGCCCTGCTCGTCTTTGTTTAACATCCAAGATTATTGTGGCGTCGCATCCAGTAATTGTGAAAGATAATAATAGTTATTTATTATACAACGGAAAAGTACTAGATTTTAGCTCGAAGTGTGTTTGTCTCCCGGCGCGAAGCGGAGAAAGACAAAACACCGAAAGTTAAAATCTTACATTTTTACCCGTGTATAATACACTATTTTTTCTGTGACAGGCAAAACGATGAATTAATATTGAAAAAATATTACAATTTATTAAAGTCAAAAAATCAATCGATGTCAAATTTGAAGTTTCAAACAAGTAATCAAATATCTGTCAATTTAATGGATTTATATTGCAAATTAGTTGCATTTTATAGAAAATATTCGCTTTCACGGTAAAACGTTTTTGTAATATACAAAATTAAGACACAAAGTTACTTATTTTTATGCACGGTAAGGACCATTTTTTTATTACAAACAAATAGCTTTTGTATTTATCTTAAAATGATCGATTTACCTTCGCATTTAATGCATTTTTAAGGTATCTTAAAATTAATTATTTTTACATATACAGCTTACATTATTTCCTATGTATTTACAATACGTTTATAACATACAGGGTGATTATTTATACACGCGCAATTAGATTTTTGCTTTAGATACTGGAAGAGAATTCAGAAACGAAACCATACAAAACACCTTAGAACTCCATAAAATAAATATTCATTTCATAACAGAAAATCACCCGGAATTGAACGAATTGATTGAACAATTACACTTAGCGTTATTAGAACAAATCAGACTGTTAAGACTAACATATAAAAAGAAATCAATCACCAATATAATGTCATACGCCCTAATTACTTATAACAACACAATTCATTTCTCAACTAACTTAACACTTCCCCGAGATAACATTAGGACACTCAGATCCCCGCAACCCTTATGATATTATACTATAATAAAGAAGTATACCAACAGTACGCCAAAGACCACAAAGAACAATTTAAAATTACTCACAATAACTTCAAAAGTAAATTAGGCAAAGATAAGGAACGCATTACAGAAACCCGCAATGAAAACACCAATATAAATATAATTCGCAGTAGGACAAACCGTCTATGAAAGAAATTTCAAAGGTAAACGACACAAAACCGCACCCACAAATTTAGGTCCGTTTAAAATGAAAAGGATCTCAGAAAAAACGTAGCAGTAATAGACAACGGAAAAACCGTAAAATATATCCATTAAAAGAATTTAGGATACCTTGTAATTTCAGATGGACAGCCATCACCCTTGCCGTCGACCTCCAGCCCAGGTAGAACAGACGACATAATAATGTGAATAAGGGCCGCTATACTTGCGGCCACGTCCCCAATGCTCCACCCGAAGGTACTACATTAGGTTTAAACGCGAATAATATAAACGTGTTTCAAATTAAATCTAGCTTCAAAATTAATTCATCCTAAATAAACATCTAACAAACTGAAACAAAAACTAGAAATTGGTTTTAAATAATGGTATTCCTAGCGTTGATTTTGAAGCGTGCCCGATCAACAAGATACAAGCAAAAGTGAAAGGGAGAGGGATTCGTAATACCGGATAGCAGCCGCTAGCTCTGCTAACCGGTGCGACCTGAAAGGTCGACTTAAAACTATCCTAAGCTAGCTAACTAATTTCAAAATGGATTCAAATTTCTAAGCATTCGCCAAATATTTGTGTGTGAATCCAGCTATTTTGCCTGCTCTATAAATTCGTCTTCCCTGGTCTATGTAATTTATTTTATATTTAGCCTAAATCTATCTCTAGCTTTCCCTATCAGTCCCTAACTGATGTATATTACAATTACAATCTTCACAATTATAATCTTTTTTCCTAAAAATATCTAAAATGGCGACAGAACGTCAGACATAATATATCAAGCCTCAAAGTAATAAAGTACATGCAAAATAAATATAAAATGTAAATATTAAATATAACTATAACTTAATATAAAGGAATATAAATACGTATATAAACAAATAACATCTCAAAGCATAAGCATGTGTTAGCAAAAGCATCACCCAAACGAATTATCGGGGGCACTCGCATGTGCATTATGTTGGCTAGCACCATTACACACAAAAAACGTGCTCGTTAAATTATTTCAAAATTTTCATATTTAATACAAATATGCTCATGAGAGTACAGCCGCCACAATTTTATTCTTACCTCGTATATAAATTTCTCCAGCAATTGGTTGAAGTTTACGGGGAAAACTGTATGAACATTAAAAACGTGCGTAAGTGGTGCCGCGAGTTTAATTCCGGGTGAACTGACGATCACGACGAGGAGAGAAGTAGCCGGCCGCCGCCCTCGGATGAGATTATTCAGGCAGTGGAGCGGAAATGCTCAGAAATCGCCGCGCGACTGTTAAGGACTTGGAAAGAAAACTCGGAGGAGTGTGCAGCAGAGAGGTCAACACCTGGCTGCGCGAGGCGGACGCAGAGTGGTACGACACCGGCATACAAAAGTACATCGCGCGGATGCGGAAAGTGTTGAAAAAAATGGCGATTATGTTGAAAAATAGCCAATACCCTGGCCTTTCCCACGATGTATCACACTTTGTAAATAAATGTCATTTTCTATGAAAAGAATATAGGAGACCTTACTTTCCTGTCCCCCCTGGTATCTACTTAGATGCCGTAAATGTTATTAGCAGTGTTTCATAAAATTGTCATGTTCAGTTTACGTTGATTAAAGCGTAATAGTTGTACAATTAAATTCACAACAATTTAATCAGCATAAACTCTAATACAAATCAACAGATATCTAAAACCTGAGAGGTTTGAAGCTGATCCCTCTTCTGGAAAAAACTTCGAATCCGAATGGGTACATTGGAAGAGGACATTCGATAATTTCATAGAAGAATTAGAAGAATCAAATAAACAAGAGCCTACCGAGCAGACTTTAAATGAGACTTTAAAACTGAAACTACTGGTGAATTATGTATCGTCTAATATATACGAGCATTTCTCCATCCGTGTTACTTATACATCTGCTGTGCCCTTGCTCGATGAAATCTTTATAAAACCTAGAAGCGAAATATTTGCAAGACACAAATTAGCAAATAGAAAACCAATCAAATAAAAGCGTCGACACATACGTGCAAGCCTTAAAATTTCTTTCTAAAGATTGCAAATTTGAAGCAGTTACGGCCGAACAAAATGAATACGAATTTGTACGCGATGCTTTTATTGCCGGTGTATCCTCATCCACGATACGTGAAAGATTACTTGAAAATATGTCTCTTAGTCTTGATGATGTCCTTAATTAAGCTCGTGCTCTAGAAGCTGCTCAGGTTCAATCCGAGGGCTACACACTACCGTCCGTAGCAGCAATAAACCCAACTGACAATTCTCAAAAATGCGAATCAAGTCGGAGTTCGGAGATATCAGTGCCTTTGACGTCTACGTCAAATAAATCGGCCGCAGCTATAAAAGAAGCTAAAAAAAACGATTCCAGCTAGAATGGAGAACCAAAATCTGTGCTATTTTTGTGGAAAGGATAGACATCCCCGCCGTCTATGCCCCGCTGCTGGCAATAATTGTTTGTCTTGTGGCAAGCGTGGTCATTATGCTAAAGTTTGCAGGTGTATAACAAGTAACACTGTCGTATCTAGTATTGTATGTGCAATATCAATAGAAACCTGTATAATTCCTGTTTGTGTAGAAGGAAAGCCTTTAAAATCCCTTATTGGCACAGGAAGTTCTGCTAGCTTTATTAGTAAACATATAATTTAAAGATACGCACTGCCTACGACTCCATTCCATCAAGATGTCACCATGGCTTCGTCGTATTTATCAGCAGAGATTCAAGAGGCTTGCCACCTGAGACTCGATCTATATAACGCAAGATTTTAAAGGCGCTGTTTCGAGTTATGGACAACTTATGTACGGATATAATTTTCGGACACGATCTGCTTGAAAGGTATTCTTCTCTAGAAGTTCAACTCGGCGGCGCTGCACCTCCTCTTAAGATAAGTTGCTCTACTTTAACCAGAGCAAAAATACAACCCGTAAACCTATTTCCTCATCTACCATCCGGATGTAAACCGATAGCGGTCAAATCGAGAAAGTATACGGATGAAGACCGAAAATTTATCATTTCTGAGATAAAAGCTTTGTTAGATGCTAATATAATCGAAGAAAGCAGATTGCCTTAGCGTGCCCAAGTCGTCGTTACATCTAGTGCTAATCACAAAAAGCGCATGAGTGTCGATTTACTCACAGACGATTAACAAATTCACTGCTCTTGATGCTTATCCATTACCCAACTTGGAAGAAATTGTATCAAAAGTTTCTTCAGACAAAGTGTTTAGCAAAATTGATCTAAAATCTTCCTATCATCAAATATCTATATGCTCGGAAAATAAACCTTTAACACTATTTGGGGCAGTTCGTAATTTGTACCAGTTCTGCCGCATTCCTTTTGGGCTTACTAATGGTGTAGCATGTTTTCAAAGAGCAATAGACTCCGACATTTGCAAGACGGGATTAGAAGGAGTGTTTTCATATCTGGACGATCTGACTATATGTGGTTCCAACCAGGAAGAACATTTAGGGAATTCTTGGACGTTGCGAATGAATATAACTCGACAATTAACAAATGCAAAAGCAGTTTCTCCTTAACAGAAATCGATATTCTTGGGTATAGGATAAGTAACGAGGGTGTCAAACCGGATCCTGAGCGCTTAAATGCTCTACTAGAAATGCCATATCTCTCAAACGAGCTATTGGACTGTTCTCGCACTATTCCAAATGGATTCCTAACTTCTCAAAGAAATTGCATCCTTTGGTTACCGTTGAAAGTTTTCCAATGAGGGACAACCAAGTTTCTGCTTTTGAAGACATCAAGCGTATTATATCTATGTCGGCGTTGAATGCAATAGTTCCGAAAGCGCCTTTTACGGTAGAAACGGATTCCTCGGATTTGTCGATAGCGACGTCGCTCACACAAGCAGGAAAGCCTGTTGCATTCTTTTCGAGAACTTTAAATAATTGCGAAAACAACTATCTAATTATAGAAAAGGGGGCGTGCGCCATTATAGAAAGTATTGGAAAGTAGAGGAATTATCTTCTTGGGCAGTAGAGTAAAATCAGGCATTCTGTGACCTCATTTCCCCCAGAATCCCTCATTTCCCCACACATCTGGACCAAAAAGTTTTCTTCGACTAACCATTTTCATCTTTCGAGATAAACCTATCTTAAATTTTTTATGTTTCGAGATAAATGAGCATCCACATTTCCTCCTTATGGGGATTTACATGTAAATTTGGGAGGAAATGAGGAGAATCCCTCATTTGCCCCCACATCTGAACCAAATAGTTTTCTTTGTCTAGCCATTGCATCTTTCGAGATAAACCTATCTTGTTTGGTATTAATTAACACTAGATTTTCTCAGCTACCCGAATCTTTAGGAATTTTTAAGATAGCATCATCCCCAAGGAGCTACCCTCATTTTAAGATTTCTCACCTGTTGCGACTTTTGAGCGTTTTTATAAATTTTTTTAGTCGTGCGATACATCTTGTTAGCTTAGAATTTTACGCAGAATTCAAATCTGCCAACAGATTTAAAATCGGACTACTCCTTACAAAGTTACCCTTTAAAGCTCCCAAACCTCTTTAAATTGTTTTGCTCATCAATAACATATGCTTTAACCAAACATCTCCAAAAATCTAAAACCGCAAGGATTTTAGAAACGAGTTCTTTATAAGCCATAAGTGTTTAATATTTAAAACATTAATTTTTCAAAGTAATGCGCTTTTCTCAGAATGTTGCAAAACCCATGGCTTAAAATTTTCTGGTTTTAACATAATTACATGTACAATGCTAAATTGTTGGGAAATACATAGACAAGGACAAAGTAATCGCTTTACAATTATGTGACGTATAGTGAAAGTAGCATAGAGGACAAACTAATTGCTTTACAATTATGTGACGTAAAGTGAAAGTAGCCTTTCTTTTTATTAATTAGCGGGTATATGATTTGAGAAATACAATAGATATGCTCGATGCTAAATGCTTGGAAAATACAAGTCGTTTCAAATCAATTTCTTAACGAACATGTGAATCACATTTGAAAGCTGTTTATAATTTCTTCTCCAAACAAATGCGGTTATTACAATAGGAAAGTACGCTAAATGCAAGTCAATTAACAGAAATTAAATATTGCTTACTGACCTACCTTAATTAGGTTGCTGTGCTATTAGGACCAGGGTATGCAGACTTTAACACCTCCATCTCGCACGCTTTACACGGATGTTGGTTGTTTCGTACAAGACCCTTTAACAACTGGTGGAGTTGAACGTTTACTGCTTAATGACATACCGTGCTGTTTTTCCTTGTGTTGCTGTAAGCTATTCTTGTAAAAGCGATACTGCAAGACCCAGAGTTTAAGTACTTTGCTGCCGACGGATGTATAAGCAACCGTGGACGATGTTACACCACGACATTAAATGGTATGCTTGAATATTTTCTTTGGAAACAATCGAAGATTGCCGAAAACACTCGAAGAGTGCACAAACGCGGTCACTAAACCACAATTAATAATCGCCTTTATAGGTTTAACATTTCCACCATTACCCAATGACTTTAATTTCTTATTGGAGAGAATCCTTATTCTCCCACGCACTGTTGCGTAGCTAGATGCCCACCCCTTTTGGGAATATATGCTCGTTATAGGTTGTAGCACCCGCGGTTTTACTTAACTACACTTCGTGAGATCCCTTTAACCTTTTTTTAATCGTGTCCTTCTCGCGTACAATACAGTAGGACTTAGCCTTACTACCTACAAATTCTAACACCAAGTCACCGTTAAACTCGTCTTTAAATTTCCCCCACAACTTTTTGTTAACATGCGGTATATTGTGTTTATTATTTGCGGGGTACACCACTTTAAACCTAAAAATAAAAACAGGATAGTTTAATACGTCTATTAATAATTTATGGTAATGTTGGCGGTACAAATATGTAAAAACAAACTTTATCAAGAAATATGTTTTAATAGAATACATACATGTATTGATAACATCTATAAACCGCTGTGGTAACCAGAGTCTGGCGAATCTGGGATAGCCAAATCTCTAAACATTTGCGCAAGCGATTGCCTTGCAGTTGCATCTTTTAAGTACTGAATGGGGAAACATTTAATAAGTTCCAACACTGTCAAGTAATTTAAATTGCTGCAATCATTAGACAGAGAAATACTGGCATTGCTCTCTCCCTCTAATAACGTTTGAACCCTTTCTTCCTCCGTCGTATTTCCACATACTTTTTTTATATCACCAACAAATTTTTCGTAAAATTCTGGAAAGTTTCTACACCTTAACTCGGCCATTTTAAAACAGATCAATTCTCGCAAATTTAATAGCTTGATGCACTCGTACGCAGGTAGCACAATAACATTCCCATCTTTCGTAATCTCCATATTATATAAATTCTCTTTTCAAAATTGTTCAAAACCATATACTTCTATTAAAGGCTGTGCTCAGCTGCAATTTGAAATCTTGATCCAATTGTATCTCAACAACATCGTTTCCAGTAGTCAGACCATTTAATCGTACTTGTTTTGAGTCTTGAGCAAATTGGCGAATTTGAAATTCCACTTGAAAAGTACACAATTTCTTCCAATCGAAGTAAGAGAATGTTATCGTAGAATCAGCACACATACCACTACAGCAAATCACTTGGATGGCAGGTTGAAGACCACCATATAAATCAAAACCAACTTCTAATATATGGTGGTGATAATTTGGAGGAAATTCGCCTAACCTATAGGTTGACTTACCAACTAGTTGGTTGATATTTAATTGTGGTACTCGCACATCACTTGTAACGTCAACACAAGAAAAATCCATCTTTTATTTATAATTTTAATCAAACTCGACGATACTTTGACGACTAATGCACTGGAACATGGCTCTCGCCTTTTATGCCGATGGTCGAGCGTGCGCAGCTCCTTATTATATTAGTTGGCGTTATATGCAAGTCTTGACTGGAAAAGTGACGTCTATAATTGTTTTATAGTGGGTTTTACCTGTATGTATTTAACCACCAACGCCATTTTAGAATTATTAAACAAAATTACTCTTAGCAGTATTTTTAATATACCATCGTGTAAGATTTCAATTATTATTGTGTTTTCCTCAGGTTTTCAAATCCTCGGAATTTTTCCAAATCGAATGACACCTTACTGATTTGCAGAATAACCTTTTGCAAGCACCGTATATAATTCATCTTTAATCTATTTCTAAACCGTATCGCTCTGTCTTTTGAGATAAATCCTGGTGTGTCCCACAATCGACTTCCTTTCCACCCCAAACACGTTGACACTGATGTTGTTTAATTCCTCGAACCGGGGTATATCCTTTATGGATATCGGGAACTGCAGTCCTGTCAAATTGAGAATGGTGCTGTAATGGGGTAGCTACCGACCCTTTGCGGATTGTGAGCACTGAGTAGAGCGCAGCTATCACGCACCAGGCAAAGCATGCGTTGTCGTCATTTTGTATATTAATAACAGCTCTGGTGTTTCGAACCCATTTGGGGAGCTCGATGTATGAGGATCCACGCAAAGGGTTGTACTTGTTTACATTAATCTCCAAGTACAACGCCTGTTTCAGAGTCCATCCTAAAATTTAAAAATTAGAAAAATAAATTATTGTAGAAACTAACCAGAATCTCGTTCTTGGAACTCCTCTGACTTAGCTGACATCCTCTCCACAAAGGAATTGTAGATCTCCCTAGGTTACTGGAGGAGGTGAGCACAACATTTCGAGTGTTGAAAGATTTAACATCCTCTACACTGTCCATCTTGGTGTAGCCACTAATTAGGTAGTTTACTTTTAAATTAGGAGAAACCCAGCGTCGTTTAACCTTGAGTAACATTTCATACCAGTCTATTCACGTCGGTGAAAATCAATTAACTTCTTGCTTACGCGCTACATCTATAATTATCGGATGTATCAAACGAGAACAAAGTTAGACGGGGTAAATATTTATACATATTTTTCGAAATTGTGAAATTGGAATAGTCTGCATTTGCATTTTGATAAGTAAACATCGTAATAAGATGAGCGGGGAAAGAATTATATCCTTAGATGCTATAAAAATTTTAGAAGAAGTTGTCAAGGAGATGAAAACAAGTTTATCAAACAATTCAACTAGCCAACATTTGAATGGTATGTCTAATGAATCTCTGGTAAATACTAAAATAGTGCAAGATAAACCTACACATGATAATGTTGATGCGAAAGATCAGAACATAGACTCCAAGTCAGACGTTTCTGACAGAAAAAGAAAGAGACAACTTAAATCGTATACTAAAGAGGATTTAAATAAAGCCCTTGACGAAATAAACAAAGGATGGATTACTGGTTCAGAAGCATCCGAAATCTACAATGTTCCAAAAGCTACACTCTATACGAAACTCAGATCAAAAGAAAATCGTGTGCAAAATTTGGATATGTATACTACATTTGCCAATTAAAAGGAGGAAAAAGTGACTTTGTGTGTGTGTGTATTAGTTTTAATGAATAAAAATATATTTCTATGTGAAGTGTACCTGTTAAGTATTTGAATTGAAATATAAATATTGTTTCAAACGTTTTGGGTTTTATTTATATATAATGGTATTGTTAGGATACAATTACTCGGAAGCAGTAGCAGAATCTTGGTTTATGTAATATCATAGAAGTTGAAAAAACAAAAACTAAAAGGTATGTTTCAAACACGTAGTTGTACTCATTTCTATTAAAATTAAATGTAGCGCTCTTTGTTATAATTCTTTTCATAAGAACTTAGATACCCATTTCAGTTGCGTGGACATTTGAAAAATTAAACAATACCAATGTATGCTTTATATTTTAAAACATAAACAAGCTAATATATACAAAATAATTTCTAAATTCACATCATTCATTTCTTATGATAACAGTTGTTGTGGTTAAATTTTTATTTTAAAACTTACAATTTAGTATATATTCCATTTGAATATCTGCCAACAGTTTTATAAACCCATCTCCTCGATTATTTCCATAAAATCATCCAGATCCTCGGCATTGATAACACTGCAGTACAGTGCTGTATTGCTTCCTCGTATGACTGACACATAAGACATTTTTCTCCTTCTATCGAAAAGCTTGCCCACATTCTGCTTTTACTCGTAGAGCATTGCGAAATCTTCGAATAACCTCCAAAGTCTTTATACATATTTGTTATATTGTCTCTTTAAACCGTACAATCAACAAATAATAACTTCTACAACAGTCCTTTTATATGAGCTACTCCTATTCGGATATGTACCGATTGCACCCGATTTGTCGCACGAAGCAACAGGTAGAATGTATTCTATGAACAAAATCATTACATTTCTTAAGAAAAATGCTAAGGACTTTAAAATAATTATAACTCTTGTTAGACCTCTAGCCTCCGGATAAACGTTATTATTTTAGGTTGTGTCACTGTTTTCTGAATCAACTTCCTACACTTTTCCTAAACTATGCGTATCAATTGGGGTTATACTTTACTCCATAACAAACTATATCTTCGTATTCGTCTCTAGCTAACACGTCCGTATAATAAAGATGTACAGGCTCGTCGTCAACTGGTAACTTAATCTTTTTAAAAACTAGTCTTTGTTTTCAAGTTTAACCCTTGTTGTACGTGTAAGGATTCTTTCCGCTATTCCTTGTGACTAGGAATCGGTAATTTTGCAAGGGATCAATCAATTGTTTGTGCACCTCTTCGATTTGTAGAGATGTAGCGTCTCCTTTTGTATACCGCAAAGTTCTTTCGTACAGAATCCTGCATAAAATGAAGCTTACGTTTATTTACAATAAAATTGTTAACGTTCGTCATCATGAAACTTTGGATGAGAACTAACTTTTTTTGAATAATGTTAAACATTTATATACTCGTCGAAATTCTTCTATATCGACCATTATCCAAATCAAAATCTTTCACAACAGTTATAAAATTATGTTTGAGTCACCCCAACACTGTAAACACATTTCTTTAAATTTCGGATATGTCATGTCACCACTTATATGATCCGAAAGATATGTCCGAGATTGGTTTCATCCTGTTTCCATAATGCGATTACATTGGCGTTATCTCTGAGTCTATGTTTTAAGGCACTAGCGTAAGTTTGACATAGATAGAACGAATCTATTGCTTTATGTCGACCGAACGAGAAAAACTGTGTGATTTTACTTTGCTCGTTTGCAGGTATATCATCGAAAACCATAATTGAATCTTCTTTGGTATCTCCGGGTTCAATCAAATCATCGTAATTTTCAAACTCATGGTCCCAATTTCTTCTTTTAATGGTGTAAAAACGTTTCTTAACAATTCGTATTTCGGTTGATACAAACTCTTCGAAAATACATAGACATTTTGAAATCTAAGACCGTTCTCGTGCAAGATCAGAGATATTAAAGCGTTGGTCTTCCCACAACTCGATGGTCCCACGAATATAGCTCGTATGTTGACGGAACAAAGGACCATGTTTACCATCCTTTTTGCAAGCAATAGCAAAGTTATCATAATTCTGTATAGGTATTTTAACTTCTGGTATAACATCTCTGGATGCATCGTTGGAATTATGTAATTTCTTCACGTTCTGCAACCTTTTAACATATCTGCATAACGTTGTTCTAGGTACATTATATTTTTACTAGCAGCGTGAAACTCGAGCCATACAGGATATCCTCTGCTGCTTTTGTAATAGATTGTTTGGAGCACCACTGATTGCTTGAATGCGACATCTTTTGAAAAATGTCTTACTATAACTAAGCTCAACCCAAAACTAGTTCCTTATATACCAATTTAATCTCCCTGCTCACATAACCACATGACCATATGACCATATGACCACATGACCACTGACCATATGACCACATGACCACATGACCATATGACCACGACCACAGCGACCATATGACCACATGACCATATGACCACATGACCACATGACCATATGACCACATGACCATATGACCATATGACCACATGACCATATGACCATATGACCACATGACCATGACCATATGACCACATGACCATATGACCACATGACCACATGACCATATGACCATGACCACGCATGACCATATGACCTAATTGCTTTTAGTTTTCTCATTAAAACCCGTTAACATAATTGCTTTTAATGAGTTTTCCATTGAAAACCAAGTGTGGACCTAGGTTAGATAAAGGAAAATTAATAGGTTGGGTCAGCGCCGCGGCGCTGGCCTAATTCATTAATTTTCCTTTATCTAACCTAGGTCCACACTTGTTTTCAATGGAAAACTCATTAAAAAGCATGTGTGGAACGGGTTTTAATAGAAAACATCAGGTCATTAGGTCGTCATGGTCATGTGGTCATGTGGTCATATGGTCATTGGTCTGGTCATATGGTCAGTGGTCATGTGGTCATGTGGTCATATGGTCATGTGGTCGCTGTGGTCATGTGGTCATGTGGTCATGTGGTCATGGTCATGTGGGTCATGGTCATGGGTCATGTGGTCGTGGTCATATGGTCATTGGTCATGGTTATGTGAGCAGGGAGATTAAATTTGGTATATAAGGAACTAGTTTTGGGTTGAGCTTAGTTATAGTAAGACATTTTTCAAAAGATGTCGCATTCAAGCAATCAGTGGTGCTCCAAACAATCTATTCAAAGGCGGGTCCTGAGGCTCGAGTTCGCTAGTAAAAATATAATGTACCTAGAACAACGTTATGCAGATATGTTAAAAGGTTGCAGAACGTGAAGAAATTCATAACGATGCATCCAGATGTTATACCAGAAGTTAAAATACCTATACAGAATTATGATAACTTTGCTTGCTAATGCAAAAGAGGATGGTAAACATGGTCCTTGTTCCGTAACTGAGCTATTCGTGGGACCATCGAGTTGTGGGAAGACCAACGCTTTAATATCTCTGATCTTGCACGAGAACGGTCTTAGATTTCAAAATGTCTATGTATTTTCGAAGAGTTTGTATCAACCGAAATACGAATTGTTAAGAAACGTTTTACACCATAAAGAAGAATTGGGTCTGGTTTGAAAATTACGATGATTTGATTGAACCCGAGATACCAAAGAAGATTCAATTATGGTTTTCGATGATAACTGCAAACGAGCAAAGTAAAATCACACAGTTTCTCGTTCGGTCGACATAAAGCAATAGATTCGTTCTATCTATGTCAAACTTACGCTAGTGCCTTAAAACATAGACTCAGAGATAACGCCAATGTAATCGCTATGGAAACAGGATGAAACCAATCTCGGACATATCTTTTCGGATCATATAAGTGGTGACATGACATATCCGAAATTTAAAGAAATGTTTACAGTGTTGGGGTGACTCAAAACATAATTTTATAACTGTTGAAAGATTTTGATTTGGATAATGGTCGATATAGGAAGAATTTCGACGAGTATATAAATGTTTAACATTATTCAAAAAAAGTTAGTTCTCATCCAAAGTTTCATGATGACGAACGTTAACAATTTTATTGTAAATAAACGTAAGCTTCATTTTATGCAGGATTCTGTACGAAAGAACTTTGCGGTATACAAAAAGGGAGACGCTACATCTCTACAAATCGAAGAGGTGCAAACAATTGATTGATCCTGCAAAATTACCGATTCTAGTCACAAGGAATAGCGGAAAGAATCCTACGTACAACAAGGGTTAAACTTGAAAACAAAGACTAGTTTTTTAAAAAAAGATTAAGTTACCAGTTGACGACGAGCCTGTACATCTTTATTATACGGACGTGTTAGCTAGAGACGAATACGAAGATATATACAAGTCGGTTATGGAGTAAAGTATAACCCCCAATTGATACGCATAGTTTAGGAAAAGTGTAGGAAGTTGATTCAGAAAACAGTGACACAACCTAAAATAATAACGTTTATCCGGAGGCTAGAGGTCTAACAAGAGATAAAATTATTTTTAAAGTCCTTAGCATATTTCTTAAGAAATGTAATGATATTGATCATAGAATACATTCCTGTTGCTTCGTGCGTGCACAAATCGGGTGCAATCGGTACATATCCGAATAGGAGTAGCTCATAAAAGGACTGTTCGCGTAGAAGTTATTATTTGTTGATTGTACGGTTTAAAGAGACAATATAATGTAACAATTTTATTTTTGCAGTAGGAGAATCCATTCATTAAACGTACAATGAATAGTAAAATACCTTTATTAATTAAAATAAATATTCAAGTAACAATCAAACTTTTATAGTATTATAATATCAAGGATTATTAGTCGAGTTGTTTCGAGTTCGGTGTAATTTCACAGCCATGCGCGCGCGTGAGAGGTTCGAGAACTAAAATCCGGAACCTCCCACCATACAAAGAAAGCAGCGAGCGCACTCGTCGATAGTTAAAAGTAGCGTCAAGATGCATTCTAAGAGAATGGCGAGTGACCTCCGAGTCGCTCTATGTTTGTGAAACACTTCCTGAGTAACGGTTAGTACCTAATCCACATTTTGTATATTCGTTGTCATATTAGCTAATTTACAAAATTTATTTAGCGCAACGACCCATTTGAACTCGCAACGACCCATTTGAACTCGCAACGACACATTTGAAATCCCAACGAGAAATTAGAAAACTGCATGGATAACGTATATATCGCACACCACGTCGAAAATCGCAACTGTAAAATTTGAGACAACATGATCCCTTTGAAGTTACAATTTAGAAAGCTTAATTTGTTGGCTACGCAATGAAAAATTATTTTAGTAAATAAATTTAGACAACGGAAGATTACGTTACAAAGTAATGCTGCCGTGATCCAAGTAAGGAACCCGCTTTGCTCCTACACCTGTGTTAAAGCATGGAAAGCAAGTATAATTAGTTGCTGTTCCGCGCTGCGAGGTAATTTCCATTACATCAAGGGACAACTGCTGCTCTTGGGTTCGTAATAGAATTATGATTTCCTGAGTACTTTCCTTCTGAAAGTACATTATTTCATTTTGTTTGTTAGACGTACAAAAATTGTTATTCAGTTTACCTGTAAATAAGCTGGTTTTCCCCAGTATTAAATTTGCTTTCACTTAGCTTCGTAAATACGTGATCACACGTGGCTTCAACGTAATTTAACAGCTGCTATTACATCACCTGTTTGTTTGTTCACTATTGTCAACAATTGCCCAATGGCTAACACATGCTTAGCATTTTAGTACAACCACTATTGATAACATTAGAGAATATCTTGGTGATTATTTTGACTTCAAACTAAATTTAAGTTTGTTAACCTAAAGAGAAAATTTCGTATATTCATTTGTAAATGACTCACACAGATCTGATTGGGTTATAAAGAAACTCTAGCATTTTTAGTTACATAGAATTATAAAATATTTGAGTAAGGATTAGTTGATAACCTTTACTACCAGTTTTGCAAGTACTTCAAATTTTTATTTTATTTAATTACAATGATACTTTATTTACTGAAACCAAGAAAATTCTTATTAGTAAATTAATATTCTTCATTTAAAGTTTTTTATTCTGATCTAGTCTGATCAGACTTGGTAAACAAAAAGCAATAAGAACTAAAATTTTATGATCCCATTATGCAGAAAATATTCTCTATACTTTTTAGGTATACTTGAGGGACGCAAATAGTGTTCCCATTTTTTATGTGACTTAATTATTATTCTTTCTTACAGGAACAGCGTCTTATTCTGTTAAGACAAGTTTGTGTATCAACGAAGGCGATCTCTTTTTTTTGGGTCTCCAAGTCCGCCCTTAAAAATAGCTATGCCCTAAAATAAATCAATTTGGACTTGGTGGCGCCTGTTTGTTTTTTGTTAAGTGTAACCCTCCATAGATTTCGACTTACCCCCATTGCTCATAGCTCTACCCAAGGAATAGACCCTAGTTACGTCGGAAGACTTTGTTTTGCTGACCCCAACTTCTAGAGTCAGATGTATGTATTAAGAAGAGAGCATTAGTTAAGCTCAATTTAGGAAAGAATGTGACCGTTTGGGGTTAGCGATCAAGAAAATATAATACGTTTCACTAGCGCCCAACGCTTGGGGCTTCGAAATTTGTTTGATCAAAATTTATTTGGGGGCTCGAAATTTGTTTGTTCAACGAGTAATTTGTTGAAATTCGTTCGTTCATAATTTAATTTAGCTCGAAAGTTGTTTGTTCATAATTTGATTTACCTTAAAATTTATTTGTTAAAAATTAATTTGCTTCGAAATTTATTTGTTCTAAATTTAATTTGATTCGAAGTTTGTTAGCTCTAAATTTATTTTCCTTTGAAGTCCATTTGTCCAAAAATTATTTTGCTCCGAAATTTGTTTGCTTAAGGTTTATTTGACACTTAGATTTGTTTGTTTGCTTTTGATAAAAGATTGGTTGTAACGGTAATCCCCATACACTCAATTCGTTAATTTGGTCAAATTTACTTTTGACTTTAGTTCTGTTTTGACCCTTAAATTTTTTGATATTGTTTTGGCAAAAATAATTTTACCAAAAACATTTTTTGATTTTTACCTTTAGTAGTACGAATTTGTTTTGATAGCTTTTGTAAGATTCGGATTAGTTAGATTTATCGGTTTGATTCCATTAGGTTGTAGTAACCATGTCGGAAAAATTCCAAATTGTTTGTCTACTTAAAGAAGAATTGGAGTATGAACTAAGAATCAGAGGAGTGGTAAGTGAGAGGCCAGTGTTGGAGAAACGGAAAATTTTAGGTAGATTGTTAGCTAAAGAAATAGATAAGCCTGGTTGTTTGGTTGACCTTTCGTGTTATGAAGTAGATTTTGCAACGGAAAGTAAAGAAATTTCAGTTTCAGTCGAGTCAGTTCGTAATATTGTGTCCGAGTTTGAGGGCGACTCATCAGACTCAATTTTTAGAAGAGCTTGTTCAAGGATAAACCACCTTTCGGGACGAGCTAAGCGTATGAAAATCCCTTCAATAAATCCGATGAAGCAATTAAGTTTAGAAATGAGACCGTAGCAACGATATTAACTCTTGAAGCTGAGTTGTACGATAAAATCAATAAAATTACAGAGTCCACCTATTTAGATCGGTCCGTTGTAGTATCTCCTTTAGTTAGTGCACCTATTCATTCGACTTCGTATGTAACACCTTCAGTACCTATAGGTTCATGGCCTGTAAAATTCTCAGGTGACCCCAAACAACTACATTCATTTTAGATAGAGTTAGTGATTTAGCACAATCTCGTAAGGTATCCGAAGCTGACTTATTTGGATCAGCATGTGAACTTTTGTGGGTGACGCTTTGGTTTGGTTTAGAACAGTGAAAAATTCTTTGCGAGACTGGAACTCCTTGTTAGAACGTTTAAGGAAGATTTTCTACCTGGTTCTTCGGATGATGACATTTGGGAAAAGATCAGAAATCGTCGTCAAGGTAAAGACGAAAGGATTATTTTATTTGTCGCGCATATGCAAACCCTCTTTAGTAGACTGACCAACGAGCCAGCAGAAGTTACTAAAGTTAAAATGATTAGAAGAAATTTGGTTCCTGAATATATTTCGGCACTTGCATTGTCGGACATTCAAGATTTGTCGACCCTAGTAAATTTGTGTAAAAGGTTAGAAGAAGCTTCTTTGATGAAACTAAACTCGGTTTTGGCGTCTTCTAATAAACCTAATAAGATTTGCAACCTCTAAGCATCCATATGAGAACAAACATCCTGGGTTGAATGAGAAAGTTTATGCTGTTAAGAGTAGGGTGTTTCAGAATAAATTAGTCAATCCTCAAGTAACAGTAGCGGATAAGAGCTCTTTAGAGTCCTCGGTTTGTAATTCCTTTAGTCCCGATAAGAGGAATCATTTTGTTTGTTGGAATTGCTCCCGTAGTGGACATTGGTTTAGAGATTGTAGAGCAACAAAAAATTTTTGTTTTGGATGTGGTCGAAAAGGCGTTAAGGCAACGTCATGTCCACATTGTTCAAAAACCAGTAAGGCGGCAGGTACATAGTGGTCGGTATCCTGTTCCGCGTCATAAGGCTACAGTTATGATTTGTAAACAAGAAAAATACTTTAGTAAAGACGAGTGGTCGAGATGGCTTACAGTTGTTAAAAATTTTTGTCAGGACTCTTCGAAGCCTAAGAATAATACTCTGTTCATTGAGAAGCAGTGTGATAATCGACCCTACATTATGGTGAAATTAATAGATAGAGACATTACCGGTCTTCTGGATTCGGGATGCACTACCTCAGTAGTAGGATCCTTAGCACTTTCAATTGTTAGAGAATTAGACTTGAAAATTTTAGTTCAGCAAAAACAGGTATCACTACAGCTGATGGTTCAATAAAGTCTGTTGTAGGCTCAGTAGATTTGCCAATTTGTATAGGTAATGATTGCCGCATCCTTAATGCATTAGTGGTTCCGTCCCTACCGCATACATTTATTTTCGGTAGTGACTTTGCAAAATTATTTGGTGTAGTTGCTGACTTTAGAAGTAATAATTGGTTTATCCAAAGCAATGTTGGGAACGACATAGGGTATATAGGTCCGTCTTCCATCCCTTTGAACACTGAAGATTCTTTATGTGGTTTACATGACCTCGCAGATGCTCAAAGTGCGCAAGCACAAGAGTTAATAAATTCATTTAGTGAGATTAGCAGCGACGATAGATTAGGACGAACTCACCTAATCGAATTGGACATAGACACAGGCAATGCCAAACCCTTCCACAAGAAACCATATGTCATGTCACCATATATGGGTAAGATATTGAATGAGGAATTGGACGACATGCTTAGACTTAAAGTTATAAAACCGTGTACTAGTCCGTGGTCCTCTCAGTTTTGTTGGTTAAGAAGGCAGATGGAGAATATCGCTTCTGTTTTGATGGTAGAACCCTGAACGACTTAACTGTTCATGATTCGTACCCCTTGCGAACGTAGATAGAATTCTCAATATGTTGAGAGGTGCGAACTACATTTCGTCTCTGGATTTGAGAAAATCGTTTTGGCAAATCCTCTTAGTGAATCGTCTAAGGATAAGACTGCCTTCAGTGTTATCTCACGAGGACAATATAGATTTACATGCATGCCATTTGGGTTGAAGAATGCTGCGCAGACGCAACAGCGTTTAGTAGATGCAATTTTGGTCCACGTTTTGAACCCCATGTATTTTGCTATTTGGACGACATAATATTATGTTCGTCATCTTTTGAAGATCATCTAAAGTTATTAGTAGAGGTTAAGCAACGTTTAAAAGAAGCTAACCTTACCATAAATATAAGTAAATGTGAATTTTTAAAAAACACTTAAATTTTGGGTTATATAGTAGGTTCGAACTCACTTCGTACAGATCCCGATAAGGTGTCGGCGATGGTTAACTTTCCCCGTCCGAAAACCACAACGGAAATTAAAAGGTTTATAGGAATGTGCAGCTGGTACAGGCGCTTTATAAAGAATTTTTCGTCTTTAGTTTCGCCTATTAATGACCTCATTAAAAGTAAGAAAAAAGGTCAAACTGTAAACTGGAGTGCGGAAGCAGAAAATTCATTTGTGCTAATCAAGCAAGCATTAGTTTCTGCACCTCTTCTTTCGCAGCCAGACTACTCGGCACCCTTTATCGTTGAGTGTGACGCAAGCAACACTGGGTTAGGAGCTGTGTTGATTCAGAATGTAAACGGAGAAGAGCGTGTAATTTCGTACGCAAGCAAAACCCTGAGCCGTACTGAGCGCAATTATTCCACCACTGAAAGAGAGTGTTTAGCGGTTATTTTTGCAATTGAGAAATTTCGTCCGTGGGTAGAAGGAGTTCGATTCACCGTTGTCACCGATCATTTTCGTTACTTTGGTTGAGTAATCTTCAGAATCCAACTGGAAAACTCGCCAGATGGTCAGTTCGATTAAGGCAACACTCATTTGATTTGGTGCATAGAAAAGGAAAGTTCAATATAGTTCCAGATTGTCTTAGTCGTGGTGTTCCTTTAGAAAATCCAGAAGTTAACTTAGTAGAGATTAAACTTGATGCAGTAGACTTGTGGTATGAGTCTTTGAGAAAGAAAATTTTGTTGTCACCGAAAAGCTACCCACAATGGAAAGTAGAAGATGGGTTTATTTATAAGTTTATACCTTCCTTATTACCGCATTCGGCGAATGTTGTAGAGTGGAAATATTTGGTGCCAAAGTCTCAGCGCGTAGATGTCATTAAATCATGTCATGACCCCCCTTCAGCAGGACATTTTGGTTCCTTAAAAACTTTGTCTCGAGTCCAAGAATTGTATTATTGGCCAAAGATGATCTTTGACGTACGTAAATTTTGTAGGAAATGTTTGATTTGTGGTGCTCAAAAACCACCCAATAGAGGTCCCTTGGAATGATGGGAAAGGAGAAAGAAGTTGGACTACCATTCCAAACCATTGCATTAGATTTGATGGGTCCGTTTCCTCGTTCCAAACGCGGACATAAATGGCTCTTAGTTGTTGGTGATTGGTTCTCGAAGTATTCGATTTTGCAACCTTTACGTAGTGCTACCGCACATTTGATCGAGAAGTTTTTGGAAGAAAAGGTATTTCTTGTCTACGGAGTACCACAATTTGTTATTTGTGATAATGGTCCACAATTAGTTGGACGTATTTTTAAAGCTTTGTGTGCAAGGTACGAAATTCAAAAATTTGGTATAACGCTGTTTATGCTCCCCAATGCAATTTTGTGGAAAGAATCAATAAGACAGTTGGTACAGCAATCCGTACATACGTAGAAGAACATGATACGTGGGATGTTGAGATATCAAAGATCCAATACGCGATCAACTCAGCAAAACATGAGTCCACCAACTATTCACCAAATTTTTAGTTTTTGGTCGTCAGGTACCTTTAAGTGGAAAAGCTTATAAGGATAATTTTATACCTGGTGAGGATGTTGATGTCGTCTCCAGTAGTAGACCTTCTTATGTTTTGGATCGTCAACTTTTGTTTGATATTTTTGGAAGTGTCCGTGAAAATTTGCATGTAGCTTATCAACGTTCGTGTAAACGCTACAATCTTCGGAGAAGAGACATTTCATTCCGAGTCGGAGAGTATGTTTGGAGAACTAATAAGGTCCTCTCGAGTGCTAGTGATAAATTTTCCGCTAAGTTAGCTCCTAAGTTCGTTATGAGTAAAATTCGGAAAAAACATTCCAGTTTAGTATATGAGTTAGAAAACGAAGATGGAACAAGAGCAGGGAAATGGCACATAAAAGACTTGAAACCAATTGGAGTATCAGATCCAAATGAAAATGATGATTTTGACGATTAATTCCGGTCCAGTCATCTCTTTGATATTAAGTAATGACGTAGTGGTCTGTTTTGTTTTGTTCCAATTCTTGATCTAGTGTCGGTCCACTAATATTGAGTATTTTGTTTGAGGAGTGAAATAAGTGGTTTGAGATTTTGTAAGTTTTGTAAGTTGAGGTGTGCCTTGGTGCACGCTGGTCGTTTTGCTCGCGCGTTGCTCGGAGATGTGTTTGGAGGATGTCTTTGACAGATATCCTTACAATGTAGAAGTAGGTGGGCTATTTAACTATTGGTCCTGATTTCTACATGTCAAGGTGGAGAGAATGAATTGTTCTTTCCCTTGTTCCTTTTGACCGTTAGAAGTTCTTAGATTTGATAAGGTCAAAGTTGACTTGGTGATTTTCACCGTTTGGCCCATCACTAATGAGATCAGTTGTTCGTTAGCAATTAGTGATAGGATGATCAGTAGGGTGTAGGATTCTACAACCCTAACTGGGTTATTTTGGGTTTGAAATTTGATAAGTAACCGTATGGTCGGGTTACCTTTGTTTTGATTATCTCTTTGTAATAAAGTGATAATATTTTGTATTTGAATTTGTTAAGTAACCGTATGGTCAGGTTACCTTCGTTTTGATTATCTCTTTGTAATAAAGTGATAATACTTTGTATTTGAATTTGATAAGTAACCTTTGATTAGGTCACTTTTGTTTTGGTTATCACCTTGTGATGATGCTTAAATTTAGACCTATTAGTAGGGTATTTCTTTTGATTCTCACCTTATAGTGATGATATTTTGAATGGTAATGCTGTTCTGATGAGGAAGCATTCCTGTTTTTTTTGTAAATAGAGCTAAATGAGCTCCTGGAAGTGAAGTTTTTTTTGAAATTAGAAGTAAATTGTAAGTGTTTGATTTTAGGTCAGAAATATTAGCCTTATTAGAAGTAGGAATCTCAAGTCAAGAAATTTTGTAAATTTAAATTCTTTTGTCCCGTGGAGTGTTTGACTCTAATTTGACCCTCCCAATTTTGATTATTACCGATTGTGACTCCCCGATTTTGTCTCCCGATGGACGTCAGGTACACGTAGTTACCAACACACTCTCAATTATAAATGAAGGTCCCCCCCATTTGAGTAAATTTATAAAATTGCATAGTTGGTTAGGAAGATAGGAAAGGCTAGTATTGTTGTAAAAAAAATTTTTTGTATTAGTTATATTTGAAGTTTTTTTTAAGAAAAAATTTTTTTTCTTTTAGGAAAGAGGTAGTGTAACAATTTTATTTTGCAGTAGGAGAATCCATTCATTAAACGTACAATGAATAGTAAAATACCTTTATTAATTAAAATAAATATTCAAGTAACAATCAAACTTTTATAGTATTATAATATCAAGGATTATTAGTCGAGTTGTTTCCGAGTTCGGTGTAATTTCACAGCCACTGGCGCGCGCGTGAGAGGTTCGAGAACCTAAAATCCGGAACCTCCCACCATACAAGAAAGCAGCGAGCGCACTCGTCGATAGTTAAAAGTAGCGTCAAGATGCATTCTAAGAGAATGGCGAGTGACCTCCGAGTCGCTCTATGTTTGTGAAACACTTCCTGAGTAACGGTTAGTACCTAATCCACATTTTGTATATTCGTTGTCATATTAGCTAATTTACAAAATTTATTTAGCGCAACGACCCATTTGAACTCGCAACGACCCATTTGAACTCGCAACGACACATTTGAAATCCCAACGAGAAATTAGAAAACTGCATGGATAACGTATATATCGCACACCACGTCGAAAATCGCAACTGTAAAATTTGAGACAACATGATCCCTTTGAAGTTACAATTTAGAAAGCTTAATTTGTTGGCTACGCAATGAAAAATTATTTTAGTAAATAAATTTAGACAACGGAAGATTACGTTACAAAGTAATGCTGCCGTGATCCAAGTAAGGAACCCGCTTTGCTCCTACACCTGTGTTAAAGCATGGAAAGCAAGTATAATTAGTTGCTGTTCCCGCGCTGCGAGGTAATTTCCATTACATCAAGGGACAACTGCTGCTCTTGGGTTCGTAATAGAATTATGATTTCCTGAGTACTTTCCTTCTGAAAGTACATTATTTCATTTTGTTTGTTAGACGTACAAAATTGTTATTCAGTTTACCTGTAAATAAGCTGGTTTTCCCCAGTATTAAATTTGCTTTCACTTAGCTTCGTAAATACGTGATCACACGTGGCTTCAACGTAATTTAACAGCTGCTATTACATCACCTGTTTGTTTGTTCACTATTGTCAACAATTGCCCAATGGCTAACACATGCTTAGCATTTTAGTACAACCACTATTGATAACATTAGAGAATATCTTGGTGATTATTTTGACTTCAAACTAAATTTAAGTTTGTTAACCTAAAGAGAAAATTTCGTATATTCATTTGTAAATGACTCACACAGATCTGATTGGGTTATAAAGAAACTCTAGCATTTTTAGTTACATAGAATTATAAAATATTTGAGTAAGGATTAGTTGATAACCTTTACTACCAGTTTTGCAAGTACTTCAAATTTTTATTTTATTTAATTACAATGATACTTTATTTACTGAAACCAAGAAAATTCTTATTAGTAAATTAATATTCTTCATTTAAAGTTTTTTATTCTGATCTAGTCTGATCAGACTTGGTAAACAAAAGCAATAAGAACTAAAATTTTATGATCCCATTATGCAGAAAATATTCTCTATACTTTTAGGTATACTTGAGGGACGCAAATAGTGTTCCCATTTTTATGTGACTTAATTATTATTCTTTCTTACAGGAACAGCGTCTTATTCTGTTAAGACAAGTTTGTGTATCAACGAAGGCGATCTCTTTTTTGGGTCTCCAAGTCCGCCCTTAAAAATAGCTATGCCCCTAAAATAAATCAATTTGGACTTGGTGGCGCCTGTTTGTTTTTTGTTAAGTGTAACCTCCATAGATTTCGACTTACCCCCATTGCTCATAGCTCTACCCAAGGAATAGACCCTAGTTACGTCGGAAGACTTTGTTTTGCTGACCCCAACTTCTAGAGTCAGATGTATGTATTAAGAAGAGAGCATTAGTTAAGCTCAATTTAGGAAAGAATGTGACCGTTTGGGGTTAGCGATCAAGAAAATATAATACGTTTCAATAACAAATATGTATAAAGACTTTGGAGAGGTTATTCGAAGATTTCGCAATGCTCTACGAGTAAAAAAAGCAGAATGTGGGCAATGCTTTTCGATAGAAGGAGAAAATGTCTTATGTGTCAGTCATACGAGGAAGCAATACAGCACTGTACTGCAGTGTTATCAATGCCCGAGGATCTGGATGATTTTATGGAAATAATCGAGGAGATGGGGTTTATAAAACTGTTGGCAGATATTCAAATGGAATATATACTAAATTGTAAGTTTTAAAATAAAAATTTAACCACAACAACTGTTATCATAAGAAATGAATGATGTGAATTTAGAAATTATTTTTGTATATATTAGCTTGTTTATGTTTTAAAATATAAAGCATACATTGGTATTGTTTAATTTTTCAAATGTCCACGCAACTGAAATGGGTATCTAAGTTCTTATGAAAAGAATTATAACAAAGAGCGCTACATTTAATTTTAATAGAAATGAGTACAACTACGTGTTTGAAACATACCTTTAGTTTTTGTTTTTTCAACTTCTATGATATTACATAAACCAAGATTCTGCTACTGCTTCCGAGTAATTGTATCCTAACAATACCATTATATATAAATAAAACCCAAAACGTTTGAAACAATATTTATATTTCAATTCAAATACTTAACAGGTACACTTCACATAGAAATATATTTTATTCATTAAAACTAATACACACACACACAAAAGTCACTTTTTCCTCCTTTTAATTGGCAAATGTAGTATACATATCCAAATTTTGCACACGATTTTCTTTTGATCTGAGTTTCGTATAGAGTGTAGCTTTTGGAACATTGTAGATTTCGGATGCTTCTGAACCAGTAATCCATCCTTTGTTTATTTCGTCAAGGGCTTTATTTAAATCCTCTTTAGTATACGATTTAAGTTGTCTCTTTCTTTTCTGTCAGAAACGTCTGACTTGGAGTCTATGTTCTGATCTTTCGCATCAACATTATCATGTGTAGGTTTATCTTGCACTATTTTAGTATTTACCAGAGATTCATTAGACATACCATTCAAATGTTGGCTAGTTGAATTGTTTGATAAACTTGTTTTCATCTCCTTGACAACTTCTTCTAAAATTTTTATAGCATCTAAGGATATAATTCTTTCCCCGCTCATTTTATTACGATGTTTACTTATCAAAATGCAAATGCAGACTATTCCAATTTCACAATTTCGAAAATATGTATAAATATTTACCCCGTCTAACTTTGTTCTCGTTTGATACATCCGATAATTATAGATGTAGCGCGTAAGCAAGAAGTTAATTGATTTTCACCGACGTGAATAGACTGGTATGAAATGTTACTCAAGGTTAAACGACGCTGGGTTTCTCCTAATTTAAAAGTAAACTACCTAATTAGTGGCTACACCAAGATGGACAGTGTAGAGGATGTTAAATCTTTCAACACTGAAATGTTGTGCTCACCTCCTCCAGTAACCTAGGGAGATCTACAATTCCTTTGTGGAGAGGATGTCAGCTAAGTCAGAGGAGTTCCAAGAACGAGATTCTGGTTAGTTTCTACAATAATTTATTTTTCTAATTTTTAAATTTTAGGATGGACTCTGAAACAGGCGTTGTACTTGGAGATTAATGTAAACAAGTACAACCCTTTGCGTGGATCCTCATACATCGAGCTCCCAAATGGGTTCGAAACACCAGAGCTGTTATTAATATACAAAATGACGACAACGCATGCTTTGCCTGGTGCGTGATAGCTGCGCTCTACTCAGTGCTCACAATCCGCAAAGGGTCGGTAGCTACCCCCATTACAGCACCATTCTCAATTTGACAGGACTGCAGTTCCCGATATCCATAAAGGATATACCCCGGTTCGAGGAATTAAACAACATCAGTGTCAACGTGTTTGGGGTGGAAAGGAAGTCGATTGTGGGACACACCAGGGATTTATCTCAAAAGACAGAGCGATACGGTTTAGAAATAGATTAAAGATGAATTATATACGGTGCTTGCAAAAGGTTATTCTGCAAATCAGTAAGGTGTCATTCGATTTGGAAAAAATTCCGAGGGATTTGAAAACCTGAGGAAAAACACAATAATAATTGAAATCTTACACGATGGTATATTAAAAATACTGCTAAGAGTAATTTTGTTTAATAATTCTAAAAATGGCGTTGGTGGTTAAATACATACAGGTAAAACCCACTATAAAACAATTATAGACGTCACTTTTCCAGTCAAGACTTGCATATAACGCCAACTAATATAATAAGAGCTGCGCACGCTCGACCATCGGCATAAAAGGCGAGAGCCATGTTCCAGTGCATTAGTCGTCAAAGTATCGTCGAGTTTGATTAAAATTATAAATAAAAGATGGATTTTTCTTGTGTTGACGTTACAAGTGATGTGCGAGTACCACAATTAAATATCAACCAACTAGTTGGTAAGTCAACCTATAGGTTAGGCGAATTTCCTCCAAATTATCACCACCATATATTAGAAGTTGGTTTTGATTTATATGGTGGTCTTCAACCTGCCATCCAAGTGATTTGCTGTAGTGGTATGTGTGCTGATTCTACGATAACATTCTCTTACTTCGATTGGAAGAAATTGTGTACTTTTCAAGTGGAATTTCAAATTCGCCAATTTGCTCAAGACTCAAAACAAGTACGATTAAATGGTCTGACTACTGGAAACGATGTTGTTGAGATACAATTGGATCAAGATTTCAAATTGCAGCTGAGCACAGCCTTTAATAGAAGTATATGGTTTTGAACAATTTTGAAAAGAGAATTTATATAATATGGAGATTACGAAAGATGGGAATGTTATTGTGCTACCTGCGTACGAGTGCATCAAGCTATTAAATTTGCGAGAATTGATCTGTTTTAAAATGGCCGAGTTAAGGTGTAGAAACTTTCCAGAATTTTACGAAAAATTTGTTGGTGATATAAAAAAAGTATGTGGAAATACGACGGAGGAAGAAAGGGTTCAAACGTTATTAGAGGGAGAGAGCAGTGCCAGTATTTCTCTGTCTAATGATTGCAGCAATTTAAATTACTTGACAGTGTTGGAACTTATTAAATGTTTCCCCATTCAGTACTTAAAAGATGCAACTGCAAGGCAATCGCTTGCGCAAATGTTTAGAGATTTGGCTATCCCAGATTCGCCAGACTCTGGTTACCACAGCGGTTTATAGATGTTATCAATACATGTATGTATTCTATTAAAACATATTTCTTGATAAAGTTTGTTTTACATATTTGTATCGCCAACATTACCATAAATTATTAATAGACGTATTAAACTATCCTGTTTTTATTTTTAGGTTTAAAGTGGTGTACCCCGCAAATAATAAACACAATATACCGCATGTTAACAAAAAGTTGTGGGGAAATTTAAAGACGAGTTTAACGGTGACTTGGTGTTAGAATTTGTAGGTAGTAAGGCTAAGTCCTACTGTATTGTACGCGAGAAGGACACGATTAAAAAAGATTAAAGGATCTCACGAAGTGTAGTTAAGTAAAACCGCGGGTGCTACAACCTATAACGAGCATATATTCCCAAAAGGGTGGGCATCCAGCTACGCAACAGTGCGTGGGAGAATAAGGATTCTCTCCAATAAGAAATTAAAGTCATTGGGTAATGGTGGAAATGTTAAACCTATAAAGGCGATTATTAATTGTGGTTTAGTGACCGCGTTTGTGCACTCTTCGAGTGTTTTCGGCAATCTTCGATTGTTTCCAAAGAAAATATTCAAGCATACCATTTAATGTCGTGGTGTAACATCGTCCACGGTTAAGCTTATACATCCGTCGGCAGCAAAGTACTTAAACTCTGGGT